>SNQJ01S0141419.1:11140-24856 GCA_010110895.2 Picea sitchensis
TCCGTTGTCTTCAATCTTTTGTACCTGCAAACAATTTTGGTGTAGATTTTGTTTAGCATTCCATCGGCTATGATACCATGTAAATGTGTTGAACCTACACAAAATATATCTAGCTAGAAAATACTACACACATTTACAGAGAGAAATTGAGAAAGAAGAAGCGAGATAGAAAGAATGGAAGAATTCTCATTAATCGTTGTGAATAATGAATAATTTACACATGATATACTCTGTATATCTCAATGAGTTTGACTTGAGGTGAATCAAGTCACCATAGTGGTGGTATAGAGTGATCTGGACACACACCAATAGTTACGGGAGTGAAATGCCACCTATTCTAGTCTCTCAAGCAGTTATGGTAGTGAACTACCACCTAGTTGAGTTAACTAGTCAACTAGTCTTTAGTTAACCGATTGAACATAAAGTAGAGAGGAGTTAACTCAAGGAATCAAGGCTAATGTGCCACCTTGGTGATGATACCAATTCAAGGTTGAATTATCATGGTGATGATCCCAATGCAACATCTAAACTCAACTCAACTAGTCAAACTGAAGTGTGAACTGAAAGAGAATATTCTCCAGGTGGAATATTCTCTCCTAAAATATAGGAGACTGGTAATGACTAATTATGACTAATAAAAAAGAGCTGATCAGATAGTCCAAACCATAACCAAGAGATAGTCCAAGCTAAAATCAAAATATGCTAGCTTCAACAGCTGCAATGACAACTCTCCTCCAAACTTGCGCACAAACTGGGAAACTGCAGTGCGCACAAGTCCTGCTCTGCAATTCTGAGAATGCCTACTAGAATGAAGACTGGTCTCCTGTATTTATTCTAATTATGGCTAGCTGCCTGGGCTGACTTCTGATTCCGGGTGCGTATTTACTTAGTATATAATATTTCTTCTAGACGACTTCTTCTCTTGGAGGATAATAACCTAATACAAATTATCCTCTTGAGTCGACTTGTCTTCTAGGGTTATTAGCCAACTCATTAGGGTTTCTTCTTTCTTCCCAGAATATTCTATTCTCGTTAGGTTTACACGTGGAGGTAAATACCTCCTGCAGCTACCATAATATCAACATAGGCCAGAGATCCTAGGATGCTAAGGCCAAGATCCTATTTTGAATATGTAATTATGTAAAATCATTAATAAAAATATAAACATCATTGCGTGTAAACTGACCACGAAGAAAGAGTGATGGAGGACTAAGCTTCCACAAGGTTGGGTAATGGAGGAGGCTCAGTGTTTGGGCCTAGGGGATAAGCTAGGGGGCTTACCTCTAAAGGGGATAATACTTTATTATTGTTTCCTAAAAGGCTAAGGTGGACAACTGACCAAGTGTTGTCCTAAGTTCCTAGAAAAGGAACGTATTCTAAGTGGAGTGCATGCGGCTACAGGAAGACAGGTGTCGACCTAGGCACATGAAGTTATAGATGGGAAAGATAGAACTATTGGGGGAGTCATGTTCATTCTTCCATCCAGAGTCTGAACCTGAAACCTCCATGATCAACGTATGCATTGTTTCATGGTCACGCACCCTGAAAGCCATGGGGGAAAATGACAGATTGATCCGTGTCTCCGGGAGAAGTTCGAGTTATCCCGTGTGTATCCTATCAAGTTAGAGCACCCCATAATCATATGTGTTCTGTTGTGTCATAATTTTTGGTTGTTGTGGCCACACATATCCTTGACCGAGTTTGGCTTGCTACCATCATCTGTTCCTTGCAGAGCCGAATTCGTACCTTAACTTTTTTTAGTTGTTTCCTTCTATTTTCCTGAGTTGTATTGACCAATGGCTATTGTCCTCACCTTGCGGTAATTGAGTTGAAACTGGTTGAAGAAGCGGGTTGTCAGGCCCATGGTTGAAGAGGCATTTTTTCAGGCCTGTGAGAAGCTCTCTCTAAGTGAGAGATTTTGTTGGGAAGTGGTTTTCTCCTAGAGAGAGTCTAGCACCAGCTACGGAGCTCTAAGAATTCATGATCTGGCCTGTTGCCGAGACGCTGAGAATGGAAGTGGAGCAGCCGATGGACTGTGGAACAGTGAAGGTGCATATTCTCAGGGTGGAACAGGCATGTGGGGAATGAGATTTTGTGAGTAGTGGGCGTAAGAAAGCTCATGGAGAGAATCCTTCTAGTTGCATTGCACATTTTCCTGTAACCTTAGCCTAGTTTAGGATTCCCTTTCCCTGGGTGGAGCTTAGTCCCAGCTCAGGGGTGACCCAATATTGAGCGTGATGAGAAATGTGTTCTATGGATGGGAGGTTCATGGAAGGTCTGCACATAGTTGGTGGTGTTACTTCAGTTGAAAAGATAAGTATCGGTTTGTGCTTAATTTATATGGTATGCATGTCTGTGATGCTTGAATGTTATTATGTATTCTGTTACATATATGAATTATTGTTAGTTCCATTGATTCTATATGGTAGCATTAATTATGTGTTTATTGTGATTAAGTATTTTAAATTCATTAAAATGCATGTCATATATATGTGAATGTTCTACGTAGTAGCATTAACTAGTCTCTGTGTTGGTCGGGGATGCTACATTTTGGTACTAGAGCTAAGTAAGGTGTGTGAGTAGTGGCATTGCCCGACACTATTGGTGGCTGGGGATGTTACAATTTGGTATCATAGTCATGGTTTCAACACTGATTCTGGATGGGCCATGTTAGTGGAAGTTGAAGCAAAAGCTTTGGAAAGAATTGTTGTTGAAGTAGACAAAATTCGAGTTTAGAGCCAAGGTTTCAACGCTGAACTTGGATGGGGTGGACAAGTGGTCTTTGGACCCAAGGTTTAAGTGGAAATTGTGTTAAGAGGAACCAATTTTGGACCTCATAAACATTCCTGAGTGCCAAGAGGTTACCTTGGCCATGTTACAAAGCTAAGGAGGAGTAGCGGTATCGCAAAACCGCAACTTATGTGGTATTTGGCCAGAGAGAGAGAGATCACAACACTAGTGGTGTTGGGGCCATAGGATCTGTTCGGAAGGAAGGGAAATCCTTTATGAACATTAGATATGGAGAAGGTGTAGAAGGCTTATCCTGCAAGCCCATCAGACTTCGCAACTTCAGTGAAGTTGATGCAAACTAAGAAAAAGTTTGAAGCCCCGTAGTGGATCTACACTATAGATTTGGGGAGAAGAGCTCGACCATTGGATCAACCAATGTTGAAAGGTCAAAAACAGTGGTGAAGGGTGAAATCTCCCGAAGCTCCGAACTCTGTAGTTGATCCAAACCGTCCATCAAGAGGGACGTGTGTCAGTAGATTGGTTTGTTCGGGATTTCGACATTTGGGAAAATTAGTGTGTGTTGAGGAGAGAACTCCCAAAGCCTGAAGTTCCAAAGTCCCAAAGAGTCGAGGTAGTGATTCATGATGACACCACTTGGATGAACATGGACACATGGGATGTGTGCCACGTGTCAGTGGGTTCTGAACCCGTGAAAGGTTGAAATTCCATATGGAATGTGACGTGTGACACCCATATGATTGGGTCACGAGTCAGTCGCTAGTATTTCACCTCGTGGCACTCCATATGAGCATGGTTAGTGGGACCCTAGGTTACATAACGAAGTTAAAGGTTAGAGGACCCACACTGGCATTGTTCACGATACATCAAGATCGATGATCAGGAGGCATTGTGGGGACCAAAGTTGCATAGGAGTTAATTATCCAAGGCGGTCCCACAATCCAAACCACAATTTCATTGAGGGGTTATGTGTCAATGTCAGAAGAATTGTGAGATGAAAGGCGGGTTATTCCAAACCGCTACCGCATGCCCCCACAATTGGAAAATGTAAGTAATGTGACGTAATGACATCACCAAAGGTCACATGGAAGTGTTTGGAGATTAACGGTTTGGTGTGTTGGGGAGGTGCGGATGTGAAATCCTCTGAAGTCACGAAGTCCCAAAGCTTCGAAGTTTGGAAAATCAGACACTTGAGGTTCCTAGTGAGTGTCAATCATTGGATGTTGGGTAGACGTGGACTATTGATCCACTCTACTTCGTGAGTTCGGTAATCTGGAACTCCGAGAGATTGTTGTGTTGTGTTTGAAAATTCCTGAAGCCGAAGGTTCAAGTAAGCACCTATTGATTTATCACTTGGTCATAATTGTGGTCCCATGTGAATTAAGGGCCCAAGGAAAACGAGGGATAGTGCCCAAAAATTGTGTTAAAGAAGGGAAAAGGGGTTAGGAAGGAAGCCCGTGGGTTTCGTCTAGTTCAGACCTGCATCAAGGAGGTATTGAAGACCTGTGAACTTTATGATAGGGTCCAACAAAGATCTAAGAGCCATTAGCTCAGATAAAAGAGATCGTTGCACAAGAAGTGAATCAAAGAAGAAGCACAAGTTTTAAAGGATTATAGCTTTCTTCTCAAGGCTCAGAATTGAGCAAGGAAGTCATGAATGGAAAGGTCTAAAAGGAGGATTCCAGATGTAATGGTTACATTAAAATAGAAAAATTTCTAGAGATATCTTAAGATAGAAGAAAGAAGGAAGAAGGTCCAAGAAAATTCTTTATTCTACATCTGATATTTTTCAAAATTCATTGGATCAGATGTTGGGTTCGATAAGTAGCATGGAAACCCAAATCAGATTCTTGTTTGGGGAAGACAGTTCAGGTGAAAATCTTTTCATGTCAAATGTGAATCCTAGGTGGAGAAAGACATCTTCAATCCATGATAATGCATGAACCATAAGTTTGTATGGAGATGCAAAGAATGGGAATAAGGAAGGAAGGTTTTATGGAATTATAATTCGTTCATGCAAAAGCTGAATCAGAGGAATGAAAATAATAATGAATGCTGAAAATTAATCTCAACATAATATGTGATGTCAAGTATGCAAAGTAGACAAGGAAAAAATCCTGGATGGATTCAAATCCATGAACATCCTAACATAATGGAAGAATAAATCATGAGATAGTGTTGATGGGCGAAATTGACTGTCCGTCAACTGGAAGAGTGGAAATGGTCCGGGGTTGTCTAATAACCCAAGCCGTTTGGAATGAACCACCCTGACGGGTTTAGCAGCTCCGTTAGTCGATCTAAGGTCCTAAGAAAACAAAAAGAAAAACTATTCTAAACTAACTAAACTAACTAAAAACAAAATGAAACAAACTAATAAACTAATCTAACTAAAACTAACTATTAAATAAACTAAACTAAAACTAATTATTAAAACAAACTAAACTAATCTAACTATTCTATGTATACAATCTACTAAATACTACTATACTAACTTTAACTAATTAACTATCTAACTACTAACTGAAATATAACTTATTCACAAAATGTACAATATCTACAATTTACAGATTTAAATAAAACCTGAAAAATTCATTTATATTCTGCCCTGATGACAGAAAAAGATATTTTTTGTTGATTTTATGATTTTATGAACAAGAAATAAAACAAAACTAACTAAACTAAATAATACACTAATTCTAACATATAAATATATTTAACTAACATACTAATATTATACTAACAGATTAATGAAAATAAATTACAAACTGACCTGGAGGAATGCTCTAGATTTGTCCTGTGTATGATGATTGTCTTAGCTGATCAGAGGGAGGAAACCCGCACTGAATTATCCAAGATCTTCTCGTAAACGATACGCTGCAGTGCTCTACAATTTTGATTACAGGACAAACAAGACATAAAAATAACAACAATCTTATAATTTATGAATCTTCACAGTTAGATAAACCTGTATGCAAAGATCTATACATAATAGTTCAATTGATGAAGAAGAGAAATCTGTCATTCATTAGCTGAACTAAGTAATTGTTGTATTCTTTAAATTGGTGAAAGAAATCATACATGGATCCCATTAATTCAATCATATCATTCTGCAAAAGACTATGATAGCTAAAGTAGTCACTAATCAAGTGCAAATTGATAAGCATAAACATGAAACAAAAGATTGATATTATGAAAGAAAAAGTTGTAGCAGAACATCAACTTCTGTCTCAGTTTGTATTAGAAATCCATAATCCTGGTTCTCCCACAAGTGAGGATGATCCTTATTACAAAAATAATAAGTATTTATAAGTTTTTCCATAGGGTAAAACCTCCCTGTGGAAGTTATCAAACTGTTTACATAAAATCNATGAATCTTCACAGTTAGATAAACCTGTATGCAAAGATCTATACATAATAGTTCAATTGATGAAGAAGAGAAATCTGTCATTCATTAGCTGAACTAAGTAATTGTTGTATTCTTTAAATTGGTGAAAGAAATCATACATGGATCCCATTAATTCAATCATATCATTCTGCAAAAGACTATGATAGCTAAAGTAGTCACTAATCAAGTGCAAATTGATAAGCATAAACATGAAACAAAAGATTGATATTATGAAAGAAAAAGTTGTAGCAGAACATCAACTTCTGTCTCAGTTTGTATTAGAAATCCATAATCCTGGTTCTCCCACAAGTGAGGATGATCCTTATTACAAAAATAATAAGTATTTATAAGTTTTTCCATAGGGTAAAACCTCCCTGTGGAAGTTATCAAACTGTTTACATAAAATCTGGGAAGATATCCCAAGTTTAACTAAACTAGGAATCTAAAGTAAAACTAAAATACACAAATATTCCCCTAGACTGTCCAACATGTCCCATTCAATTCAAATTTACCTAAAAGGAGCAAAAAATGAACAAGTTAGAAGGATTCTTTATTAACAAAATGATAAAAATCTAATCCTATAGACTAGCTACAGAATCTTGCGATTCTGTAGCTGGTCTAAATAAGACACAGAATCAACATCAAAATCGATTAAAAATCTTTTAAAAGAATTAAATTCAATTAACATCCAATAACTATTTGAAAACGAATCATTGAAATTGAAATGGTTATACCATTCGAAATCAAACATGATCAAAATCAATCAACTGATCATAGAGATACGCGTGGTCTGTTTCTTTTGTTACCACAAAGTCGGGTTAACAGAATCATGATCAAACAACAAGGAAATCGTTTCATATCCAATGAAATCGATACAATTAAAACAAATTTTATGCAATTGTTAATCCGTCTCATCAAAAGGTAACACAATCGAATCTAAACAGGATCATTTTCAAATTGTTATAACTGTATTGATATAACAAACGTTTCATGCCATGAGCGAATTAAACCAACACTAGCGCGTAACTGTCCATAAACGAAATCGTAATGAAATCACTCAGTTGGTAACAGGGTTCATAAGAATTATTTGATCGTTTGTTTTTAGCAAACTGGGCAGACAAGATCGATTTACCTTGATCAAAATTATTTGTTTCAAACGCATTATAACCGGATTTGATAGAGATAACAAATATTGATCAATTCGTTTGCAAATTAAAAACAAACAGAGCAGCTTTCACGATGTGAATCTAACTCATGAAAGTGATCGAACCAACTAAAAATACACAACAATCCATTTAAGCGAATCAAACAGCGAGGGGTTTAACATAATCATCGTGAATCGAAACTATTCCATGATTCGGGCATGAATATTATTTGCATAGGCTTAAATGAGAGCATTGTTTTCGTAAAAACAGAGTTGTTCTTCCCAACTTGGAAACGGTCAGAATTGTATTCCAGCGTTGAAAATTATATGACACAGCATATGTAACAACCAAACTCATAAAATCATTCAACGATCACAGCATACAAATCAAATCAAAACGTGATCGTATTCTAAATCTAGCATGAAAACTTCTTGCTCTGAGTAGATACGAAACAAATCCAACTAAAAACAAACCATGAATTTCGCCAACTCAATCAAATCAAATCCAATCGAAAACCAATCAAATCCGATACAAATCTACCAGTGACTAAACTAGGAATGATCAAATCATGTATCAAAATGAAACTCCATTTATATTTAGCAAAGTGAAACAATGTACAGGATGAACACCGAATGACAGAGGCATTTGAATGAGAGACAGAGCTATTTGAAAACAGAATTCAAATCATTATATTAACCTTGATCATTCACAAAACTAAAACGATATCAAAACTCATACCTGTATGGTTGGATCACGATAATTTGGAGTTGATAATGGTTGTGGCCGATTCAACATTATTGAAAAGGATGGAGCCAGTTGTCTTCTTCTTTTTATCAGTTGCTTGGAGCTGGTCTCTTTGGCTGGTCAATACTACAACTTGACTTTCCAGCGATTGAATTTTCGATTGAAGTAGGGAAACGTCAATGTAGTATCGTTCCAACCATAACTCACATTGGTCACATGACGGCTGTGTGGGTTTTGAAAGAGCAGGCGAGGGTTTGGACACATTGTTGAGGGTTTCACTAGGCAATTTGATACCAGGGTAGCTAGGTTTATTCCTTAGGCAAGGAGGAATATTCGTCACAAAAACATAAGGTGGCTTGGGGCATAAACCCTGTGAGTAAGGGTACTCATTGGATAGGAAACGTTCTACGTCAGAATCTGAATCCTCACTAAGGATTATAGGCTTTGACTCAGCAGAGGGTTTAGGTTTGTTTCTAGCGATCCTTGAAATAAGCCGAGCGTTCTTTTTACCCTTGGCATTAGCAGTAGGGTTTGCCTTGGGATTTTTTCTTACAGGCTTTTTAATAGTCTAAACCTTCTCAGTTCCAACGTCTGGTAAGTCAATAGGAGGTTCGACCAAAGGCTTAGGAGTGGGCAATAGGATATGGAAGGGCACGAGTGGCCTGGCCTTGGTTTCATTCACCATAGGCTTGTCAACCTATATAGGGTCCGTGTCATTGAAACCATTTTGAGCGACGAAAGCTCTCCAGCTATCACCATGTAAACTCAAGTGATAAATAATGATAAGTTTAATAAGCCCATGGTGGAATAGGCTACTGTCATCCTTCTCCTTTTTAAACCTTTTCGACATTTTATATAAGTTGTGCTGAAAATAGAAAGGCATGTTCAACAGATACCCTATAAAATTCATTAACAACCGCAGGTGGTAGAGAAAAACGAGTCTGTATCGACCTTCATAGGTCACGAACTGCTTGACTAGCATCAAAAGGTCATGCCATCATGGTTTAAGCATAGATATGGGCACACCTCTGTCACAAGAGGTGACTTTGTGCGAGAGAAATAGCAGCGGCCATGGAACCTCTTCTACTTTTGAATTTTTGAACCAACGCTGGCCTGTGGCAGGTAACCCTGTAGCAGAACTGATAAATCCCTCATCGATTTCCAACTGGATGTCACCCACCTTGGCTCTACAGCCATCGAAAGTCAAAGAGAACTGTTGTGCCACAAATAAGTTAAAACCCTCAAATCTTTGCACGAAGGTGAGCCAACCGTTAGCCTCCAAGTCTTTCCAGGCATTGTCAAACATTAACAAGGCTTGGTTGCCATTTGGCTTGATTCGCACGACTGGTGCCATGGAGCCGAACACACAGTAAGTCCAGGGTTTGGATCATAGCACACACAGGAGTAAAATGCATGCAGGGCTATCCGAGCTAACAGAGGTAAACGGTGAATAAGGGATAGGCATAAATGCCATCGTGCGAAGGTCGTGGATTTTATCTCTGCCATGCAAAATAGTTATTGCCAAAGTAAAACCACCGACTTATAGCTATTCTACCCATTATAGCATAACTCAACAGTCATGTCACTTGGCCGACCAATGAATCAAATGGTAAATGTATAAACCAACGCGCAATCAATGTTGTGCCAAAGTTTTAAACCATCAATTATTCAATTTGAAACCAAAACCTAATGTTTAACCATGCGCCAATGTATCAACTCATATCACTAGTTTAACCAATGTGTCGATGGGTCTTTGTATAACCAACATACCAATAGTTATGAAAACACGAACATAGGCATTATATAAAAAGATACATATGAAGGATTTGATCATAACCCCTATGTATTTTCATGTAACCAATGGTCAAGTAGGTCCAATAAAATGCAAATCCAAATGCCAATGCCTTACAAACCAAGTCACACAATCAATACAAGGATGTCCAATGAGTACAGATCGAAAGGGCTTTCGCAAACTGCATAGCAATAAACGAAATGCAAGTGCAATAGGCATACTGACAAGAAAGATAACAACAGTTCAAATAGTGATTCTAATGCGGCTTCGAAAGACCAATGTTTTCACGCTTACAGTCATGAAAACAAAACGAAAATAAGTGTGCAAAGAATAAAAGTGTCGTTCATTTGAAAATTGCGACGAAAAATCGATGTTTGCAAAACATTGGTGTAGGCAGCTTATAAGACAATGGAAAAATGTGATTTGGCTGCCAACAGATAGATATCAAGATAATAGGAATGCATGTCAACACTCCAGGAAGGAAATCTAGAATAGTAGAGGATTGTTGATGCACTCCAAGGGTGCGAAGGTATTTCCATAAGAGCATGGAGATATCAAGTCAAGAATAATTTAAAAGCGAAGTGACTTCGAAAGTGAAACCAATAATGAACCAGGAAGAAGAAAATAGTTTTATGCATGGTTTTGAATGTAGAGGAGATGGTGACTGACAAGAATCCATCTTAAGTCACATAGAGACATGAGTGACAACCCAAGATATTGGAGGTATCACTTAAATATATGATGGTAAGGTAAAAGAAGGACTTTCAGTTAATTCTATGCGGCTAGCAAAAGAAAAGCGAAGAGTACAAGAAAACCTCAAGTACTAAAGTATTATGTCGGGAAAGGGATGAAGAAGTTCAGTCTTGAAGAGTAGTTAGATGTTGAAGAATCTAGAGTCTATAAAACATCTTGGTGTGGAATTTGATTCATCCAAGTATAAGATTGGGATAGTTGGACCCAGGAAATTAATGAAAGTTGAAGGTTAATATCAGCTTAGTTTGGGACTATAAATGCAAAGGCAACCAAGAGTTATTTGGATAGAAAGTGCTCAGGACAAAAATAGTCATGTAAAGTGACTACAATGAGAGCACAAAAAGATCCAGGAATCCGAGAAGAATTGTAGACTTCTGGGATCAACAAGGAAAATTTTTATAGGGAGAAAGAAGTTGCCGCAATTTTTGTGGCAGGAAGTATGTTATGGCTTGTTGGGTCAGCCATAGGAAAGAATGCTTGCATGTTTGCAATTGTTGTTGGTGATTTTGTTGCATAAGGAGGGAAACAACAAAGAGTTGAAGTGTTGTTTATAAGTTTGATAAAGGAAGCATGAAAGATTCTATTTCGATCAGACATTCAGTTAGTATAAAATTGATTAATGGCAGTCATGCAGGTATGAGTCTTTATTACTATTTTTGCATAATTATTGAAGGAATTTAGGTAAGAATTTCCTCAGCCAAAGTTATTTTATAAAATCACATGATTATATTATTTGAATGCATACCATTGGATGAGTTAAAGGTCGAAGGCCTATATTAATTCAAAGCTTTTTAGCTTCTGAATGCACACACTCACATAGGAGAATGTCATGTTAATTTGGTTGTGGGGTAATAACCAAATAATTAAAAGATAAGAACTTGTTATAGGAAGGAATGTCAGTAAGCTAGTCATGTATGAGACCATGACATGGTTGTATATGGCAAGGTATGGATATGGAAAGGCTATGAGCCACGCAGGTACTAAAAACTTCCTACCTTTAAATAAAACTTGGGCTGTGACCTTTTTTCTAACACTAATGAACACCACATAATTATATTCTTGGTGTAGTGTTCGGGTCGAAAAGGAAGCCATCCAATTAATTGGGAAGACAATAGGAAGTGTTTGGAGAAGGTGTCAACACATTGGCCAGAATTCCAACTTATGGATGGTGAGATACATGATTGAGATGAAGAGCATTATGTAATTCAGTGCAAGGTGCATTGAATAAGTATACATTGAGAATTTCACTCATGAATAGTAAGTGATAGAATTGTATACTAAATTCAATCGCTGAATGAGTTTTGTAAGTACATGCATATATATTATTGCATGGAAATAATTGTTACTAACAACTGAAATGTTGTTAACTCATGAAGTTGAGGACATTTCAGGGAGGTGTTAGACATTGCAACAAGAAAGTTGCAAGTCAAGTAGTCACATGAGCATTGACTACAGGAAATTTTATTGTTCAGAAAAAGAAGTAATGAACTTACAGATATTACTATGAACATGCATATGCATAGAATGATGAGTCATTCTGTTTTATTAATTGTTGGGTAATTGTGATTGAATTTCTAGGTGCAAGAAATTCTAAGATCACTACATAAGATTTTGTACATATTGCAATTGAATTATGATGTACAACAAATACTGACAAATTGTTGGTTGTATGCAAGATGAAGCATTATAGGAAAAATGGTATGCAGTTTGGTGCATGTGGAAAACCACAAGGATGGATGCATTCACAATATGGCAACAACCAAGATGAATTATGAAATAGAATTGCATGTTTTGGGGAAAATATGAATTCCCTTTGAACTAAGTTTGAGTTTGTAAATAAATGCTTTTATGTTTTCTCATGATAATTGCATGTGGGTGATGCAGATGAGATGATGTTGATTAAAGTTGGAATGTTGACTACAAAGAGTAGCTCGGGGAAGATGTTGATTGGAGACAACAGATCTTACTCTGTGAATCCCCGATGGATCTAAGTGTGTGTACACTTATCTTTGGGTTTCCTTGGAGAAGGTTGGAGCCCTGGAGGGAGAAGTGTGGGGATAGGTTCCCCGGTATGAGGCTTGGAGGGTACCTGGAGACCTTTGAGGGTAGTTGGAACTACGAGAGCCACGGTGCTATGAGACTTCCCAAGCCGGCCTGTTGCTGAAGCCTAAGGAAAAGGAGGTGTAGCAGCCGATGGACTATGTGACAGTGAAGGTGTACCCTCTTAGGGTGGGGCATGCATGTGGGGGAATGAGAGACCGTTGGTTGGAGTGTTGCCGAGGTTTGTTACCTTGGCCTAGACCATGTGGATATGGATTGTGGACCATGGCTATCTTGGGAAGCCATTTCCCCGATGGAGTCATAGTCCTTCTCAGGGGTGGAAGGTCTTGTCATTCAAAAGATAAGTACCAATTCTCTATTCATTGTATGTTGTGTATNTTGTATATAGGCTATAATGTTATTAGAATTGCATGTGTATATATATATATATATATGTGTGTGTGTGTGTGTGTGTTCTAATATTTCTTCTGAATGAATAGGTGTAGGAGCATAGTGTCTATGTCTGTGGAGCCATAGCCCTGCTAAGAGTTTATCAACAATGAGATCTAAGGTTGGGTGGAATGTCATGGATCTACAACCAGTCGATGCTTTCCATGAGGTTTAATTGAATCATTTAACAAGGAGAAATGAGTTGAATGCTTTCCTGAAGAAACCCTATGGATTAAAGCAATTGAGTTTCACCTGCAGAAGGAACACTAGAATTGGTGCTTGAAAGTAGAGAACCAGGTGGAAAATGGGATTCCAATAGCTAAAGCTTGGATATTTTTGAAGAAATTTTTGAATTATATATGTATAAACAAGTTTCACTAAGGACAATGCAAAAATAAGGGGAGGGGATTGTAATATCCCCTGGTAGAGCCCCAGTTGTAATTATGAATTGTAAATGTGTTTGTTAGGCCTAGGATGCTAAGGCTAGGAGCCTGTTTTGTATATGTAATTATGCAAAATTGACGCAACCTGCCCCTCACCGAGCCGTCTGCGCCCACCAGGACCTTCTATTTCTCACGGGCCCGAAGAGTCAACGCTCTTCCTTTCGGATGTCGGGAGTTCGGACTTCGGGAGTTCGCGTTTCACGCGAACACAATTTG
>SNQJ01S0141419.1:24866-37005 GCA_010110895.2 Picea sitchensis
AATGTGCGCGCTGGCACTGTCCAGCTGTGTGTTCTCTCTCCGTGCGCGCTGGCTCGCTTGAGGATGTGTAAATGCTCCTGCATCAAAAATCATTTATAAAAATATAAACATTGTTACGTGTAGACCGACCATGAAGAAAGAGTGATGGGGGACTAAGCTTCCACAAGGTTGGGTAAAGGAGGAGGCTAAGTGTTTGGGCCTAGTGGATAAGCTAGTGGGCTTACCTCTAAAGGGGATAATAATTTATTATTATTTCCTAAAAGGATAAGGTGGACAATTGACCAAGTGTTTTCCTAAGTTCCTAGAAAAGGAACGTATGTTAAGTGGAGTGCATGCGGTTGCAGGAAGACAGGTGTCGACCTGGGCGCATGCAGTTATAGCTGGGAAAGCCAACACTGTTGGGGGGGTCCTTTCCATTCTTCCATCCAGAGTTTGAACCCGAAACCTCCATGATCGACCTCTGCATTGTTTCTTGGTCACACACCCTGAAACTCATGGGGAAAACTAACAGACTGATCTGTGTCTTCGGGAGAATTCTGAGTTATCCCATGTGTATCCTGTGAAGTTTGAGCACACCATAATCATCTGTGTCATGTTTTGTCATAACTGTTGGTTGTTGTGGCCACGCAGATCCTTGACCGAGTGTGGCCTGCTGCCATCATCTATTCCTTGTACAGCCAAGTTCGTACCTTAACTGTTTTGAGTTGTTTCCTTTTGTTTTTCTGAGTTGTATTGACCAATGGTTGTTGTCCTCACCTTGCGAGAATTGATTTGAAACTGGTTGAAGAAGAAGTTTGTCAGGCTCGTGGTTGAAGAGGCAGGTTGTCAGGCCTATGAGAAGCTCTCTCCAGGTGAGAGAGTTTGTTGCGAAGTGGTTTTATCCTAGAGAGAGTCCAGCACCAACTACAGAGCTATGAGAATTCCTGATCCAACCTGTTGTTGAGACCCTGAGAGGGGAATTGGAATAACCGATGGACTGTGGAACAATGAACGTGCATATTCTTGGGCTGGAACATGCATGTGGGGAATGAGCGTCCCTGAGTAGCAGGCGTAAGAAGGCTCTTGGAGAGAATCCTTCCAGTTGCATTGTGAAGTTTCCTGTAACCTCATCCTAGTCTAGGATTCCCTTGCCCTGGGTGGAGCTTAGTCCTAGCTCGGGGGTGACCCACTGCTGAGAGTGATGAGCATCGTGGTCTATGACTAGGAGGTTTGTGGAAGGTCTGCATGTAGTTCGTGATGTTACTCCAGTTGAAAAGATAAGTATCGGTCTATGCTTAATTTATATGTTATGCATGTCTGTGATGCTTTAATATTATCATGTATTCCGTTGCGTATATAAATTACTATTGGTTCCATTGATTTTGTATGGTAGCATTAATTTTGTGTTTATTGTGATTAAGTATTTTAAATTCATTAAAATGCATGTCATATATATGTGAATGTTCCGCATAGTAGTGTTAACCGGTCTCTATATTGGTCGGGGATGCTACATTTTGGTATCAGATATAAGTAAAGTGTGTTAGTAGTGGCATTGCCTGACACTGATGGTGGTTGGGGATGTTAAATTCGACACTATTGGCTGACGCGAAGATCGCTTCCTTGGAAGAGCCATCCAATGGTGTATGGTTGTGGGTGCAGCGTTGTCGACAGGGCCAACTTCTTGATAACCTCTGCTGAGATGAGGTTCTTCTGGCTACCACTATCAATGATGAAGTGCAATGGGGTGATTTTTACCCACATGTTTGAATGGAAGATGCGTTCTCCTTCTTCTAGCTCGTTTGGTTCACCACATTGGATCTTGGTGGTAGAAACGGTGGAACTAGGTTCCGCATCAATGATATGTCTTCCCCTTTCTTGTTATGACTAAGAGTCAGAACCCACATCTGATTCAGAGGCTTTCACTTCGGCCACCAGTAAATTCTTTGAGCGACAGTCAGCAGTGTTATGCCAAGGGCTCTTATGGAAGTCGCACCACTTCCCGGTATCTTTTTTTGTCTTTTCAGTGTCCTTCTTTGCTTACGTCTTGGAATGGTTGTCATGATACTGTCCATCTTCTCTTTGTCCTTTGTTTTGTGGGTTGGGGCCACCCTTTCCTGGCTTTTGTTGTGAGGGGTTCTCAGGACCAAATTGTCATGTCTTTTGTTTGATCTTATGCTCGATTTTGATGGCATATCAGTAGGTCACACCCAAGGATGAGACGTCCAGAAATTCCATTTTGTTCCTGATGTATCTATGTAGAGCACTGTGATACTTGAGCACTAGATGTGGCTCTAAATATTTGATACCCAGATTAGTGTGCAAGGTATGGAAGATATTTGTGAAATCTAGCATTGCTTGGTCTCTTTCTTTCCATAGTGTGGTCCATTTGGTATACAACTTGTCATAACTTCCGACAGGGTAGTATTTTTCCTTAATAGCATCCCTTAAGAATTCCCAGGTGGTCATGACTGTAAATAATGAGGGTTCCTCTATTTCCTTTTTCTCACAGAAATTTTCCCACTAATCTTTGACATGGGGAATGACTTTGAGGAGCACAAAGTAATCTTTTCTCTATTCGAAAAGTTATGGACAGAAAAATACCCTTCTAGTAGATTCAACCACTTGTCTACAACATATGCATCTATATGACCTTCAAATATAGGAATATCGAAATTTATTTGTACCTTGAAGGGGGTGACGCCTCCTCTCGAATAAGATGCATTGCCTATTGGTAGTTGCCGAAGGATTTGCGCGAAACTATCCATCATCTTGTTCCTCTATTGCATGAGATATTCCTCAAGCAACATTTTGAAAGGATTTCCCATCCCGTCATATTTATTTTCTCCTTCCATGAGAGGTCGCTTGGGCGTACGAGATATTTTGTCTTCAAGAGAAACAAGCTCGAGACCCAACTCTTTGTACTCTGACCTCATTGGGGGCATGCATTAGGACGACAAAGAGAAGACCTCTCTGATACCACTGATCCGGATTTTATGAGAAGAACGAAATGAATATATATTATTAACAAGTGCTTAACACAAAATAATAGAGATAAAATAAAATTGGTTTTCTATTCAATAAGGAAATAAGTTGAAATTGTAAAATGCAAAGGAAAAAAAGATTGTTGGAATGGTGGTGGCTTATCTCTGAGAAGAGATGTGATGGTTGCGCTCATCTGCAAGAAGATGGTTAAAATGAGGCTCTGAAGGCATTTTTACAATAAGTAGGAATGTCAAAAACCTTAGACATCCGAAAACCTAACCCTAGGAGATGAAGTGACAAAAGTCATGTGGGCCCCGTTTGGGTAAGTCAGTACATCAACTTCCCGGGGTCGTAACTTTTGCATACAATCTATGTTTGGCGCACTCAATACCTCGTTAGAAAGATCTATCCAAGGAATACAACTTTTTTGTGAGAAATATCAAATGAAAATCCATTTTTCTCTCCATTTTCCCCAAAAAAACATTGTTTAGGGCCTCAAAACGGCTTTGGAAGTTCAGGACCCGAAAAACTGTTAAAAATAGTAAATTACCAAAATTTCCAGAAAGTTGTTTTGAGCTAGTTGGAAAAGGTGGGTGTCCACTGATATCCACCTGGATCAGGGTTCTAAACTTTTAGTTTTTTCTGAATCCCTACACATCTTCTAGGTTGATACTGGTGGCCTCCCACCTAATCCAACTGGCTTATCTTGTATGTTTTCATGTCAACACATCTTGTTGATCAGGGGATCAAATTTTGCTCAATTTTCAAAGTGCTCGGAATGAGATGAAAATAGTTCCATTGCGTCTGTCTCGTCTTCCTGATTCCGGCGGTATATTTACTTTCGCGAACGGAGTCCGTATGAAGGAGTTATCGCGATCTGTCCGCCAAGCCAAACAGGCAAAATTTTGGGATGCTGACTGTACCTGTCCATACAGTCCGTACGGTGACGTGGAAGGGTCGTACCATCTGTATAGACGTGGCAGGTGGGTGATGTGGCACATTTTCGTTGGTTGATGTTGGCGAGTAGCATGATGACACGTGTCCATTTTGGGCGAATAATATGAGGACACGTGGCCCAACCCGAGGGCGCCACGTGTCGCTCATTCGTTGGTCATTTTTTTCATATATAAAAGTTTATTGGGAGTCCGTGGGGTTCGACCCCCGGACCTCCCCTTTTGTAAAGACTTTATATTACTCCGCTAGCCAACATACCGCCACTTGTCCCTTGTTAGGAAGGCGGGCCACATTACATTTAAAGTTACATATTGTTTGTTATGGAAAAGGGCGCGGGTCGGGGCTTAAGCCCCAACCCATGGTTCCATAGTTAAACACATATAACCGTGTGTTAATATGGTAATACCCGCGCGCAACACATATATTATAACCATTGATATGACCACCGTATGTGAATGGTGCGGATGTATGTAATAAACCCAAAGTTTTAAACTACATATATTTGTATGTGGTGTCGGGTTCAACATTTGCGCGCGGTTTGATAACCCACGGTTATATTGTATACATTTAACCATATTGCCATGCGTGTACGCAGTTGTACCTTGTGCGGGAGTTACACAATTGGTTGCACGGTTCCAAAACAGTTAAACCACTTTTCCTGCCGAGCCCAAGGTCCTATGCACCATGTGCCCAAGTGTCGAGGCGGTTAGGGGCTGGAGGCGCCTTAACCATCCTATGGTTTGTACCGGTGCGCGGTTGCATACAGGACTAAGTTTTTACGCTGTAAAGAGTGTGTGAGCCAGGTTTGGAAAGAAGGGTGCGATTTGTAGAACCAGAGACAGCAAGTTGGAGAAGGAGACTTCAAGGAAGCATAACTTTCTCATTTTTCGACCAGTTGAGGTGCCGAAAGAGCCCAGACAGGGGTTTTGGGACGCTGCGGAGCCATTGGAGCAGTCGGTTTGTTAGTTTAAGGATTGTAAGACATGTTTTTTGAGCACTTTTTAGCAATTAATAATAATGATCCATTGGAAGCTGGACCAGGAGATGTAGCCCATAAGAGGGGTGAACACCTTTATCAATTGCTGTGCACATGTGTTTATGTTCAATGTTTATGCTGCTGTCTATGAGTATTTTGCATACGTAATCCTTAATTTATGTGTTGCAAATTGATCCTGTTGCTTTAAACATATAACATTTCACTTGCAATAATTATTCAAGTTTTTCAAGTCTTCTTCAATTTTTAGATCACTTGTTGTTCTTCAAGGGTCGTTTTGGGGCCCTTAACAATTTTTTTTTTGCTCACCATAGTCAAACTGTAGTCAGAGTTATAGTTTGATAATATAATGTGCATTTCTCTAAAATACCTTTCCAATGGGCTATCACAGACCTAAAACGGAGGTCGTATACAAAAGTTACGATCTCGTGAAGTTGAGGTACCAACTTACCCATAGGGGCCCACATAACTTTTAGTGTTTCACCTCCTATGGTTAGGTTTTTGGATGTTTAGGGTTTTTTCATTCATGAGTAATATCAAAAAGGACTTTGGAGCCTCATTGTAATGATTTTGCTCAGACATATGCACATAGCAGCCACATATCTTCTCAGAGATAGCTACTGCCATTCAAGCAAGTGTTTCAGTTCTGTAATTTAACTGTTTCAACCTATTTCATTTATTCAATAGAATATATTGTTCATTGGATATCTTTGTTTCTCTTCATATCTCTGTGTTTATTATATTCAGTCTGTTAATCAGTTCGTTCCTCTCCTAAATCCAGATCAGTTAGCATTTTGCAACAACAGGGAATATTGTCGACTTTCAACTGTCCATCTTCAGGGCCTATGTATTTATTTCTGTAGGATGACTCATCTCTCTATGTTGTCTGCACTCTTTTAAAGGATTTAAATACACCCTATGTATTTAATGTGACCTAATGACTCAAAAATTTACATATTGCACCAAAGTTCACACAATCTTTTGTAATCTCTTTTCACTAATCGAAACAAGGAAGAATAGGCCAGTTACACATTCTATGTCCTAGAATTGGAACGATGTGGAATGGGGGGGAACGACCCTATTAATTTTATTTATATATTGGAGATTGATCCATTTGTAAGTTTTATGTTTCTTCCTTTTGATAAATATGGGAAAGAGTAAACTAGACAAGGATGTCAGTCACACTCGGACAAGGATTTCATCCTTTCAAGTTTTTCTTTTTCCTATCCTTTCTCAGCTTTACAAATAAATTGAGTTTTCTTGAATGCTTCATAAATTATATTGTAGTAGAAACCCTTAGAAAGTTGTGCATTTTAGATTCTTTTATGATTTTTCTTATGGTAGCCATTACCGTCCTCACCTACTATGCCCCACTCACACTATGACACAAATAAACCCTCCAAACGATTTCCCTTATGTGTAAGATTGGAATTAATATTGCTCACATCCAGGGTTCAAATACTATAGCCGGGTGGGATCTTTTTGTACCATGGAATGGGTATCCTAGGAGGGGAAAAGGGACCATGGACTTTCTAATGTCTCGTAATGGAGTCTTGTCTGTGTCTAGAGATATAAAGTTGGGGTCTTGTAATTTGCGTTTTTCAATCGGGTGTCCGCTGAATAATTAATTAGTTTAGCTTCCATGTTTTATATTTACCCTGTATGGCTATGAATATTTTCATTGCATTTTTGTCTTGTGGGTGTGTTACACATCAAAATTACTCACTTCTATAGTGTCGCAAGTGTCATCATTGCAAGTGTCACAAGTGTTGCAAATGTCAGAAAAAGCATACTGTCATAATTCCTATGTCATGCTTATAATGACATCGGAAGGACACTTGAAACACCTCAAACATTTGATTTGGAAGAAGAGGAATAGGTTAATAGGGTTATGAACCTCTTGCCATTTGAAAGAACCACTTAAAATTGAGTTTCAGAGGAGAACACTCCCCTATACCATTGTTAGGAGTGTTGGTGCTCCCCTATACACTCTTAGGAAGCATTATAACGCTCTGTCTGCCCCTTTTGAGGAGTGTTTCTACTGTTGGGAGTGTTGGCGCCCCCCTATGCATTTTTAGGGAGCATTATAGCGCTCTGATGCCCCTTTTGGGGGAGCGCTACCTATTTTGGGCAAAAATTGGTTTGTTGAGAAGAATGAGGAAAAGATCTCTTCAATCTCTGAAGGCAGTTGGATTTGAATCCTTGGTCAAGACATGATCTTAGGGAAGATCCCTAAATGAAGGAGGAAAATCCTCAACTTACCCCAAAGATATCTCAAGTGGTTGGGCCTCTCTAAACCTATATAAGAAGGCCCTCTCATGGTGAAAAGGGGGAAGAATTGGAGGCATGAAACCTATGATCTCACAAGAAACACACAGTGAAGTGGAGGAGAATAATCAGTGAAGTTATTGTCATTCTGATCGTGGGTCTTTTGAGCAAGGGTTAGACAAGGAGGACTTGATGAAGTTGATGCACTCACATCTATGGTTGTAAGTTTCCTTCGTTATTGTTCTCATCAATATAATATGCTTGGCCTGTTTCTTTCTAGGTTGTGCTTAATCTCACATGAACTTGTCTCTAATAGATAGATATGTTTCAAACTAATCTCAGTAGAGTAGGAAGTGGTTGTACTTTTGTTTGTCTACAAGGCTTATCGAGGAGCGAAAGATTGGAGGTCAACTCAGACCGTGCAGGGACAAACTCCGGTAAAAAGGTACTTCTTTTCTTCTTCCTCCTCATACATTAGTTTATCTAGATCTAAAAGGAAGTCAGTGTCCATGATAAGCATCTTCTGTCTTAAGAGTTAAAAGTCTATCTCCCAAGAGGAGATCTACCTGTCCCCAGGGAGATTTTCCTTCAACGGAAATTGGCGATTCCACTGGGGACGAATCAAAACTTTCAGTTTTGATTTTCCTCACAGACCTTGTCTTACCCTTTTTTGTTTTTAGACCTTGTTCACCCCGTATGTTTGATTTCATATGTTAATTGAATCTTTATTCCATCACACATACTCTGAATGACCAAGTTCAGTTGAGTTTTAGGGTTTTTTGGACATTTTTTTTGGCTTTTAGGACACCAGTTCTCCCCTAACTTGTTAGTAGGGAACCAACACTCCTTGAAAGCCTTAGACAGAGCATTATAATGCTCTAGTTCCCCTTACACTAGAGCGCCAACCTCTCTTTGCAAAAAAAAAAATTCCAGAATTGCATTTTCTGAGATCCAATCTTTGTTTTTCACTTGCTAAGATTCTTTGTGATTCAATGCTTCTTCCTATTGACCTTTGACATTCATCCTTCTGAGGAATAAGCACCTTGCTATTCAGATTTTGTGGCCTTCTTCCTTATTTTTGAGTTTTTCTGCTGTTGAGGGCTTGAAATCAATCCATTGCTTTCTTCTCTCCTATCTGACTGAGTGGGAACCCTGGTGAAGGGCATCAGAAATATGTGAATCATCTTATTTGGTTCTTTGAGGTCATCATTCTTAAACATCTCTCTTTTGTGTGAATTGTTTGATTTTTCTTTGATTATCTTTTGTTTTCTGTTTGCTTCTTGTTCCAATCATAGCAAGAGGGTGTGTGTCGT
Organism: Picea sitchensis; assembly: GCA_010110895.2. Taxonomy (NCBI): domain Eukaryota; kingdom Viridiplantae; phylum Streptophyta; class Pinopsida; order Pinales; family Pinaceae; genus Picea; species Picea sitchensis. The sequence continues at coordinate 33,357 of SNQJ01S0141419.1, forward strand.
TTGTGTGAAATCTACTTATACTTGTCTAAATCTCCTTGATCTGAAAGGGTAGTTGGTAGGATAAGTTTTTTGCATTGAATTAATCGTCATTCACATACAAACAACAACGATATATATTAGTGATTGGTTTGCATATTAGAAGGCATTTCTAAAATGTTTTAGCATTGCATCGAATTCGATTGAGAACCGATTGATTGAGGATATTTCATATTAGTGTTTGATAGTGAAAACGACTCTTTCTCTTTCCCTTAATTAGGAATTCATTGAAAAGAAATGATTGCTTATCATCTTTCATGCATTATTTGGGAATTTGAGTCATCATTCCATCAGTTTCACTTTCATACACCCTTTGAGTAAAGAACAGTTGTAAATCGAATGCTAATTAAAAACTATCTCGAACATTTTTGTTTTTAGGATCTTCCACCAATAGTAGACTAGGGTTAGCACTTTGGATTAGGCTGTGAGTACAACTCTCCAAAGTTTTCAAAACAAACATTAGCATCCTGAGCTAGGGAGAGTCAAATCCAATTGTTGTATTGGTTTTCTGGGATCCCCCTCTCACACAGGGGCTACGCACGAGGTCGCATTCGGGTGAATTATGGAGATTATCCCTCTGTGGTTCAACTGTTTGTAGTGTTCGGATTGTATATTGGGGGTCACTTAAGGGTATACCCACAATTATGTGTGGGAGCCTCTCAGGTTTATTTCGGACTTGTTATCATGCCCATACGTTTCAGATCGGACTGTCGACTGTACCCACCCAGGGACTCACTGCGAATTGGTGTCTTTAGTTACCATAATATTTAGGTACTTACACAAGGTGACGGTGAAGGGAAGTCTCACTGTACCTGGAACATACATTGGTCAAACTCACTCGGGCTCCTTGGAGGGTAAATCCACAATTACTGCATGGAAGCTTGCACCAAGGTGAAATTTCGTTAAGCAAGTCGCCATTGTAACTGTTCCACCATATCATAGCCCCTTCTTGACTTGATCATGCGACGTTGGATTTCATCACCAACTAGTACGATCATCAAGAGAAGTTTTGTTTGCTTGGTTGATTCCTAGATTTTATTAGCGTATGTTGTTTATTTTTGTTAGTTGGCCCTAGTTTTTCAGTGTGTTCTGCTATTCTCCACAATTGAGCCTGTAGATGATAAAGGTCTTCACCAATCACGTAGGATGCTAAGGCTGCCTCCGGAAGGCTTTCAACCCTTACCTCCTAACCCTCCAGAAGACAACTACCGTAGAGAGGTAGAAAATGAATCCAACGCTGGAAGTACTATTGCTCCTTCGTTAGATAACTCAAAAGGCACTTTGGTCACGGTTGAAGATACCACTACATATGTGTCGGTAACTCCTCTTGAACCACTTTTGGTTTGTTTAGACTCCCTTGGGAACGTCATAGATGAAGAGGTCCCATGATTACCGGAGAGGATTTTTACTGAAACATATATGGGATCCACAAAACCAATGTCTGGTCATGAGTATAGGACTTCTATTTGTCCTAGCACCGCAGTATATACCAATCCCACACTTGCTCGTTCTGTATGGAGGACATCATCGGGACGCGATCTCTATGAAAATTTTGAATCCTTTCGACAACCCTTTCATTCTCATGACCCTCCTAGTGAAACAGGACCATTTGGTCAAACCATGAATCACCCAGTCGATCAAGTTATTAACCCTACTGTTACACTAGCACAAGTCCATCCTAATGTTGGACTCATCACCTCTACTCATCTCCAAAGCACTTCAATCTCTACCCCCGTTTCTACAAGCTTTTACTCTACAGCTTCACATATTCCACACGATCCTGCTGGGACATCTGCTCACCCGAGAATGCAGACCCCTACTAACCCAACACAACCAGCTGGAGGGAAACCACCATCTAACCAAACTTTCCCTCCTGGAGGACTACCTTTCCATGGTGGGTCTATCCCTCCCTGGGGACAACCCCCTTTTCATGCTCCTCCTGGAGGGAAACCTCTGTTTGCCAGTCATACCTCGGTCATAAATCCACTGCTGGCAAGGGGGAAACCCTCGTTTGTTGGAAACCCTTCACAATCCTGGGGAGTATCTTCAGGAGGCACTTTTACTCAACCCCACATTGGGGGGCACTCGTATAATAACCCACTAGGAGGAGTATCCAATCTTGTTCCTTCTGAAACATCTTACAGACAATCTTATCTGAGCAGCATCCCAAACACCACCTGGAGTTCTCTGGGACTACAGTCTTATCCTCCTCATGGGTCTAATGTGTATCCACCTCCGGGATCTACTCCTTACCATTCTCAATGGAAAAATGTTTATCCTCCTCATGGGCAAATAAATCACCTGGCCTATAATTTTCAGAACCCACCGGGTTATGCAAATGTTTCTCATCCATCATCGAATCCTGTTTATCCTAGCCAACAACAACCGTATGTAGGAGGACCTACTGGTTACAACTATCCACCTAACCCAATTTATGGTCCTACTGGTGTTCCTATGCCGCATCAGTATCATTCGCAAATTAACCAACAACTACATTTCCTTGCGACTTTGGATCTTCCAGACTTGTCTCGGTTAACTAATGATCCTATTTTTCATTCACTGGTTTGGTCAGTCATTCTAGCTAAAATTTCTTCTAATATTCTGAAATTTGACGGAAACCCTGGCAAAGATCCGAACAACCATGTGATGACTTTCCATTTGTGGTGTTCATCAAACTCCCTCATGGATGATTCTATACGTTTGCATCTTTTCTAGCGAACACTTACCGGTTCGGCGACAAAGTGGTATATTGAACTACCATGTGCTTCTTTTCATGATTTCAATTCCCTTGCTATGTCTTTCCTCATGCACTTTCAACTGCCTATTCTCTACGAGACAGGTACTGAACTCTTGACCTCCCTTCGTCAAACTAACTATGTGCATATCTCTGACCATATTCATGAGTGGAGGTGACGACAAAAGATGATCAAGGCAGTCATTCCTGACATACTATTGGCGGAATGGTTTACTAATGTTAATATTATGGTAGCTGCGGGAGGTATTTACCTCTACATGTGAACCTGACGAGAATAGAAGACTCTGGGAAGCAAGAGAAAGCCTAATGAATTGGATAATAACCCTAGAATCCTTATCGGCTCAAGAATATAATTTATATTAGGTTATTAGCCTCCAAGAGAAGAAGTCGGCCAGAATTAATAATAATATACTGAACAGACACCTACCCAGAAGGAGAAGTCGGCCCCAGTAAACTAGCAGGATTACTATAAATACAAGGTGCCAGTTTCTCATTTGTCATATCTCAGGACTACAGTTTTCCCAGTTGGTGCGCACTACAGGTGTAGCTGGTGAGCAGGTTCGGAGGAGGGTTGCAGCAGCAATATTCAGTATTTGGGTTGGATATCTCTTGGCTAGGGTTTGGACTATCTGATCAGCTTTTTTTGATGCGTTATCCTTGGGGAGAGATGCGCTACTCTTTGTTTGGCTATCTAGCCTAGGGTTTTCTTCCGGAGGAATTATTAGGTCAAGGTTAAGGTGCTCTGAGGGAGGCTTCGGCCTGTGGTTGGGAGACGAGGGTATCGTCGTGGTAAAACAAGCACACCATCTTATATATTCTAATAGGTTATGGGCCCACACCCCTTCAGTCAGCCTAAAA
>SNQJ01S0141422.1:0-24855 GCA_010110895.2 Picea sitchensis
TCTGATTCAAAGTGCTATTTCTGTTGCTATTTCGTATATCATTTCTGTGTATTGTGAAGATTATGCTGGATATTTTACTGTTATTCTGTCATTTCTAGCATTTTATTTCTGTTCTGCATATTTTATATATCTGGTATCTTGCACATACACAAACTTACCTCCAAGGTATTCAACAACCTCAAAGGTCTTCCTCCTGAGTTGTTGACTTCATTCCTGTGTCGCAGCACATCTTTTTCTGACTCCGCAGAGTTCAGAAGTGCATCCTTTGTGCACGGTTATTAGAACCCACAACGTTCTGTCACACCCCCCTTGGTGTGAAGCCTCAAATACCTTCAACCATGGAAATCAGGCACCCTCCTGCAGATGCGTACCATACATCTACAACATATACATGGAACACACACAGACATCCACATAACATAGAGAAATGCAGGGAAAAAAACTGCTCTTTGTATTAAAATGGCAAATGCCTGTATTTTACAATGGTGTTCCTGAGCTCTCTCTGGATCTCTTCAACCTCTACTCCTCTTATAACCTCACTAACTTCAAAATGAGATCTAAAAATCTCTTTTACCTGAGGGGCTCATCAAGCTCTTCCCTCCAGGTCTACCTACTCTATTCAATTACAATAAATGGTTGTCTAGTCCAGAATCTGGATCTAGATCTTAGCCAATCTAGCATTAAAGTCGATCTTATATACAGCCTGCACAAAGGCATGACTTCCATGGCTCACCAACCTAAGAATTTAATTACATTCAATTTCAAATTTGAATGAGGACTATGCCTCTCTTTTAGTGTGTGATTTGAATTCGTTGGCGTGGCTGGCTGGTTGACGTGGAGAGATGCTCCTGCATCAAACTCCTCAACTGCAAAATCATGAGCTCCTGCTCATGCGCTTCCCCTCTAGGCTGTTGGAAATCCTCCTGGATCCCAAATCAGTCTTTGGATCTTTCCATCTGCTCCAATAAATGTGTGTGTTCCTGAGCTCTCTCTGGATCTCTTCAACCTCTACTCCTCTTATAACCTCACTAACTTCAAAATGAGATCTAAAAATCTCTTTACCTCGGGAGGGGCTCATCAAGCTCTTCCCTCCGTGTCTACCTACTCTATTCAATTACAATAAATGGTTGTCTAGTCTCGTAACTGGATCTAGATATCAGCCAATCTAGCATTAAAGTTGATCCTATCTAATGCCTGCATAAAGGCATGACTTCCATGGCTCACTCAACCTAAGAATTTAATTACATTCAATTTCAAATTTGAATGAGGACTGCGTCTCTCTCTTCAGCTTTGAATGCCTACGCTCGACGTGGCTTGCTAGTTGGTTGGATGGTGTGGAGAGATGCTCCCGCATCAAACTCCTCAACTACAAAATCATGACCTCCTGCTCATGCTTTCCTCTAGGGTAAGAAATCCTCCTGGATCCCAAATCAGTCTTCAGAGCTGTTCATTTTCTCCATTCTGCTATTGTTTCTGCTACTTCTGCGCTGTTGTTGTTGCTTCCTTCCCTCTACTCAGCCTCCCCTTGCTGAAAATTTCTTCTGACCGGATCATCAGCTCCCTGATCTCTTTGATCACTTCATCTAGCTGCTCCAATGGTTGGTCCCGTCTGGCGCGCCTCCCTGGCCTACAAAAATTTCCTCGCATGAGCAGATCATCATGATTTCCTACGTCTTCCATCCGCTTTCCAACTTCAATTTGTTGGATATGCACCGACTCTCATATCCCTCTCCAGGATTCTATTCTGCTCCTACGCATCGAAAAGAAATGCGGTTGTCCTTCCTTCTCTTCCTCTGCTCGTGAACCTCTCCTATTGTGTCTTTTAGTTCATCGTTGAATGCTACCGAGCCATTCTAATGTTCATTTCTTCTTCTCGCTTTCTATCACAGCTAGCTTCAGTGCTACAGCTCCCTGCCTTTCAGCTCCTTGGTTAAAATCATTGAGTTGTTCCTCGCACGTTCATTCTTCCTTCATCCACTTGGGCGCCTCACCTCCACTTTTGATACTATCATCATCTCGTGGGATCAAGTTGTTGTTGCACCATCCGCAACACAAATTTTTGCCTCCTCCCGGGCACATGGTGGTAGGAATATCCCATTCTAATCATCGTAAGATCATCCCGGATCTTTCACCTCTGTCAACTGCATCTACCGATCCAAGTCCATTTGCTCTGTCAGCTCCCCTGGTTGATTCCAACTTACTTCTAAGTTTATGAGACCCACAAATAGTCTAATCTTCTCATCCTCACACTGGGTAATATGGGATGTCTTTGATGCCTCCTAAGACTATGATCATCCGATTCCCATCTTCTATCAGCACTCCTGCTGAATTGAACTCTCCATGAGACCTTCAAATGGCCTTGCAATTTTATCCCTTCCCTCTTGGCAGTCCTTTCGAGATCCTCGGCAGTTGATCTCAATTCATTGTTCTCCCGTAAATTGAAATTTCGACGGTTCTCCGACATTCCGCGGAGATCCGCAGCGACTACCATTTCCTCCCGGAACCTGGAATTTCTTCTTTCTCTATCTTCCAGTAGTGCTTTTGAGATCCCCGCTTGATCCCACTATCCTTCTTTCTATAATCACTTTCCCTACCGCTCATAGTGATAAATCATCTTTTCTTCTATGGCCCTAAGGTTTTCAGCATACCTCAAACATCCTCTTAACAATGTGTGTTGTCTCATGACCATCACCGCTTGATCAAGGCTTATTTTGCTTTCTTCATGGGCAATTCACGCATTCATCTCCTCCTTCTATCCCTCGGGCCAGATCTCAAGTAGCCTCTCAAATTTCTATGTCTCCTTTAATTCATAGAGATCTTTATCCAATTCTGTATCCATTTCTGCAAGCCTTTCCACCTTGCTTTTCTTCCTCCCAGCGTGCCTATGGCCTTCAGTAACCACGGTGTTGTCTCTGTCTACTTTCTCCGAAGTAAAACCCTATGGTCACATTGTATCCCTGCGTTCCAGCCTTCATCCTCCTACAAATCAATGTCTATGGAATGCTTCCTACCTACAAACAAGTCCTTACAGAGCCCTCAACAACTCTATCTTCCTTCTTCTTCCCTCTCATTTCACCTCAAATATACATGAAGTTCGTGCCCGACACCACTTGTCTCTTCTTCTGGCCTCTTGCCTGAAATATATAGACAAGCAATTAGCTCTCGATACCACTTGACGCAGTGAGACTCTTTCACTCTCCACACCACCATAGGGATCGCTCTGTTCCACCTTCATTCATGAGTCGGCTGCCTCGATTCCCTCAGAATCACCGGTGGAAAACTGGACATGGTCCATAGGTCCTTTCACCGGCTACCGCCTCTCGTGACTCTTTACCGCGACCTTTTTCCTCGACTCAAATATCGGGATTCAGGGTTTCAAACTTTCGGCGTCACGTAAACCTCCGTCTCCTCGGAATCCCCCGATCTCCGATGCACTCCTCCTCTATGAGCTAGCCCTCCTAGTTAAGTTACCACCATATGACCACTACCTCTATGACCGTGGCCTTACCCCCTTTCACGGCTACTCCTATCGAGTTTTGGCGCTTGTAATACCATGATTTTCCTTAGGGATCCGCGGATCTTCGATCCCCGGACATATGTTCTTTCCTCGAAGCTTTTAGCCCTTCCGGGCTATATCGAAGTCCATGCGACTCAAGCTACCATATGACCGTAGCCATACCTCTCATCGGGGTTTCTCGTGGTTCACCGCCAATGCATATGCCTACAGATTCTAACTCTCCAATCCCCGACACCACAGACCGGACAACCGCATCCACTATGTCCGCGTCCTACCGATGTGTTGACACCGGCTCCCACCGTGATTGCATTGCGATTTACGATTTCAAAAGGTGTAAACACCATGACTGACGCGGGATTCTCGATATCCCAATGGACCAAACGGCACGTAAGACTCTTTATTGGCCTTTCCCGATAACGCCGATGGTTGCCACACATCCTTCCAGATGGACGGTCTCATTCCCCGATTTCAAGGGACTTGTGATGTCTCGAGTTTCTTTTCCTCAAGAACTCCGATATGCCAATTTCCGACTCTCCGAATTCACCACGCGGTTCCTAACGGATAGTTTTGATCTTCCCAGTGTTTCGAGATTCTGTAATGTTCCACCTCACTACCAGAATCCCCGGATTGAAAGTGTCGACATCCCGATGGATCCACACCTTGTCGAGATTTCTCCTCCTGCTCATGAGGACTTAACTCCCTCACAAATCCATGCAGATCCAATGGGATGATGGGTATCTCCAGCCCATATATGACTGCTTAGAACTGCTTTTCCCTCTGTGGCGCTTGTTCTCAAGGCTTAACTCCTCTCTAGACATCATCTCTCCGGATCCAACGACTATAGGATTTCTACGGAGATCTGATGGCTACCGGCCCTCCTCCCCTCCCTCGTAGGCCTCTCCTCGAAGCCCTCCCTGATGTGGAAATCAATGGTCCATATCTCTTCCTTCTCATTGATCTAACGACTGTCATAATTCTCCCCGAGCTCTTCACAATAGAAGAGGGGCTACCGGGATCCACTGAAGCTCTATCTTCAATCCTTGAGGAATTCCTTCATTTTCACCTCAAGTGTAGTATCTCAGACGTGAAAGTTCTATCCTTCTCAGCTTTAGAAAAACACCTCAGACCCGTTGGGGGATTTTGTCCTTCTTTTCCCATAGATGGAGAATAAAATGTCTTCCTAGCTCTCTTCATTCCAACAACCAAATTGGTTTAGTCCCTTTTCCGGGTGTTCAAAGAACTCCAAAGTATTCTTCTGCTGGATTCTTCCTTCAAGTAGTAGAACTCAAAGAGTTCTCTGTTTTCATGTGCCTTCCTGCACACTTTCTCGACACCCTCCCGGCGGAGTATCTTCCTCACAGAACATTCAGTAGTTCTATCTTCCCTGCACCCTTTGCATCCTACCAATGCCCTCCCGACAAAGCTTCTCGTAATCCCTGCTGATTCTCGCTTTTATTTTGAACTTATAGCAGAAATTCCTCCTCTCATTTACCATTGTACATGCTCAATGCCCACCTGACAGAAGCTCCATGTAATCTTTAGAGATTTTGTCTTCTGTCTAACTCACAACATAGTTCCTTCAAATGCACTCAGGCCTGCTCAATGCCCACTTGGCGTAGCTTCATGTAACTCCTGCAGATTTTGTCTCAGAATCGGGTGGTTCTCTATACACAACCTTTTACCTCCAAGGTATTCACAACCTCAAAGGTCTTCCTCCTCGAGTTGTTGACTTCAGCCTTGTACCGTGATCACATCTTTGTCCGACTAAGCAGAAGTTCATAAGTGTATCCTTGTGCACGGCTATCAACTCCTAACGTCATTTCACACCTCGGGCGCAGGTAGCCTCAAATACCTTCAACCTTGGAAATCAAGCACCCTCCTCAAGAATTCTACCATACATCTACAACATATATATGGAACACAATATTAGACATCCACATAACATACAAAAATGCGTGAAAAAACTGCCTTTTGTATTAAAATGGAAAATGCTCCCGATTTTACAATGGTGTTCCCGAGCTCTTTTATTCTCTAACCCTACTCCTCTAACCTCACTCAAATTCAAATGAGATCTAAAATATCTTTACCCTGAGGGGCTCATCGAGCTCTTCCCTCCAGGCTCACCTACTCTATTCACCACAATAAATGGTTGTTTAGTCCAGAATCTGGATCTAGATCTCACCATCTAGTATTAAAGTTTATATTATTCATGTACCACACACAAAGGCATGACTTCCATGGCTCACTAACCTGGGCATTTTAATTACATTCAATTTCAATTTTGAATGAGGGATCACACTTTTAGCGCATGCATTTGAATTCATTAAGGGTCGGTCGGACGGGAGAGATGCTCCTACATCATTGTAGAGTCAAATTTGGATTTGGAGTTTGAATTCCTATGTGTTCATGGTGACTGTGAATTTTTGTGGATCGATGACCTAGATTAATTTGAACATGAGGATCCATTGTCAAGATTTAATCGTAGAGGTCCAAGAAAGGCATTCTCGATAGGACCCTTTGAGAAGAAAGCTTCGAAAGACTTTATATTAGAGTATGAGGTTGAGTTTGAAGAGAGGGTTCAGATGTCATGAGCCAAAAAAATTTGAACCATCAGAGTCCAATGGTTAGAGTAGCCTTGGATGCTCGAAGTGGAGGCACTCTGATGGGGAAGACTCCGAGAAGTAATCTAGACCATAAATAGGTGAATAACCAAGAAGAAACATCATTGGTAGATAATAATGGGATCTTCTTAAGAGAGGCTAAGAGATAAATTTGACATATTACACCAACATGGTAGTCGAAATACCCGAGGATAATACATGGTGCTAGTTGATTTGTCAACGAAACGAGAGTGGACCCCATTGGGAGAGGAAACCCTTTGTACCTTTTCTTTAAATATTGGTCGTCAAACCCCAGGATGAGAGATCTTATCCAATCATCAGAGGGGTGTTGGTCGGAGTGAGTTGTTTACCTAGAGGGGATGCACTTCGATGGGGGAGACTTCGAGAGAGAACCAAAGGAATTGATTCAGTCAGAGAATAACCTTGGTCATTGGATCCAAAGCGGTTGATATCTGATGGGAGGCACTCTGAGGAATGATATGGACCATTGATCAGTGAGTGGGTGTGTTGTAACAAGGGTTGTCAGATCTCGAAGATATTCTTTCAGAGAATTGTTTTCAGAGCTCTGAAGGAAGGTTTCCATTAGGAGAGTCGGATAGTTTTTCGAAGGACGGGTTCGAAGGGAGTCCAAAAGGGTTTCATACTACAAGTTCGTATAAATTCTGACAATGTTTCTAACTATGATTTCAAAGGGATTCTGATAGTGTTTCAGAATATGAGTTCAGAGGGAGTTTGATAGTGCTTCGAATGACGATTTTTTTGAAAATCCGCGTAGCCATAAATTGAATTTTTCCGATAGGAAAGACTCTAAATGTATATTTTAACCTTGTACAATTATTTACTACAAAACATATTTTCAATAAAACAAAATAAAATATACAATGAAAAATACACACATTAGATAGATATTATTCCCCTTAGAAACACAAACCAGAAAACCAAATATATTCTATATTCATCTCATCATACATTATTTACAATACAATATACATATATAGGGATCCCATAGAATCCAAAACCGTAATCCAATAAGCTTTATTAGTAAAAAACTCCACCCTTAACTGTGAATAGAAAACCATTGGTGAAACCATGTGCTGAAAAGCCGCAAAAAATGGACACACAAAATCACCATTTTTTTTTTTTTTCTGGGGTCGTTTCCCTCGAACTCCCACACATGGGGGATCTCTGCCCCTTGTTACCACACCATAAAGTGGGGAATCTTCCCCCCTATGTTCCTAGTGCAACATAGACACTAATTCTATCGATGCAAAGAATATAACAGATACACAACATTCTCCCACTTGATGTTTCTACAAGTTACAAGGTTACATAGTCAACAATTCAGTGAAGCAATGCTCATGGATCCTCTACAACAAGATAACTTCTCAGTTCTATAAATTTTAATGAATTTGCAAAATTATTTAAAGTGTCCACTTTCATCAACAACACTCTCTTTCTTCATCCATGTATCTCACAAAGTGATATTGAACATCAATATTCTTTTGTGTTTGAATGATAAGCCAGGTTCTCTAGAAACATTTCACTCTAACTATCACAATCTATCTCATGAACTTGTTTTACCAACCCAATACATAAAAAAATTGTAAATCCATACTACTTTTCTTTGGCTTCATTAGTGGTTGCTATGAGCTCAACTTTTTGTAGTTGAAAGTTCCACCACGTACTATATTTTGCTCATCCAACTAATTTCTCCTCCAAACATGTTAAAAAACATATAATAATTTTGTAGATATTCCATGATATAGATCTCTTTCCTAGTCTGCATTCACAAAGATATGTATGTCCAACACTATGTCCAAACTTGTTCTTCCTTGGTAGCACAATCCATAACTAGTAGTGCCATGCAAATTCCTGAAAACTTCTACCGTTGTCCATTGCTCCTTCTTTGGTTTTGGCATATACTTTCTTAAAACTCCCACTCGTGATGTGCAATGTCCAATCTAGTAAAATCCATCGCATACATCAAGCTACCAACCACACTCACATATGAAACACCTAGATATGTCATACCCCTCTTCTCGTCTTGGGACATTGATCTCCAGATAACTTTACACCTACATGAATAGGGACCCTGACCAGTTTCCATTCCTTAATATTAAACCTTGTAATATTGTATCAACATATTTTCTCCTCATTTAACTAGAGTTTCATATTTTTCCTGACCCTTTAATTTCCATGCCCAAAATGGAATTTGGGCTTACTCAAGATCCTTCATGTCAAATTTAGAGGACAATTGAGTTTTCATATCCTAGATAATTTCCTTGTTGTTTCTATCAACAACATGTGATCCACATACAATACCAAATAAATCAAATGATCACCAATTAATTTGAAATGCAAATAGTGCTATTTCTTTTAAATCCAAGTCCCAACATATAAGTATAAAAATTTTGATACCACATCCTTGATGATTGTTTTAAACCATGCATGAACTTTTTCAACTTGCATACAATCTCCTTATTTCCCTTCACAATAAAGCCTTATGGTCGCCGCATGTAGATTTCTTCTTCCGCATCCCCATGTAGAAATTTTGTCTTCACATCCATATATTCTACCTCAAAAATTAAATGCAACAACAATAGTTAAAGAAAATCTAATAGAGGTTAACTTGCAATAGGAGAAAAATCTAACCAAAATCAATTCCCCCAACTCATAATAACTCTTTTCTACCAACCAATCTTTGTATTTCTTGAACTCTTCCTTCTACATTCAACTCTCTTTGAGGGGTCTTTCATTTCTACCAATGGGGATTTCTTCTAGTCGCTAACCCAATAGATCCCAAGCCCTCATTCTTATCCAAGGCTTCCCTTTCTTCAACCATTGTCTTTACGTATATTTCCCGCTGGAAAATAATTCCAGAGGGGGTGAATCAAGATTTGAGCTATCAATCAATTTTTCACTTTCTTTAATTTAAAAAATCTTAGTCTACTTTATAGAGACTGGCTTTGTTGTATATTCTTATGAAACAAGTAGTGCATCCGTATTCATATGGATTTCTTCATTCATCGATGTCTCTTTTAAAAAGTAAATCAACAAAATAAACTAGCACATGAGTAGCACACATGGACACCGTGGATTTTAAGGTGGAAACCCAACTCGAGAGAAAACCAATCACTGTTGTCTCTGTCTCAATGAATATTAATAAGAAAACATTCTACAACAATGTACTAGTGTAGACTCATACTAGTAAGCAGGCTTCTACCTGCTGTATATACAACCTTATCTCGTTTACCAGCCTTTCCGGAAGGGAGCTTCAACCCCCGGAAGATAGCGCACCGCCTTTCATCGGTGTTGGGTTTAACCTCATACTCACCGGCCAATTCACGTTTCATTAATTTTCACACCTGATCAGGCGCTTCATCTAGTGGGAGCCAAGGACAGAATGTAAAATATTTCAAGAGTAACCAATGTGACCTACAGACCGCCAGGAAGTTACCAAAGGACACATAATAAATAACTCAATAAACCTTGAGAAGATGCCACTGATCTCATGGTTGCAGAACCAACACCTCCTGGGATTCCTCTCTGGCTTAACAGGATCCCCGGTCAACCGGCCACAGGGAGGTTCCTCTTCTTCAAACTCATGCTGCTCACCAAATGACCTCACGCACTGCGATAGCCCCTATTGTCCAAGATGGCCTCCGCTGCATTCTCACGGCTTCACCGCCGAGCCCCCGACTTTAAACTCCATGGGTCCGCCAGACCTATTCAACGCTTCGCTAGTCCCATATTTATTACTCGTGGGAGGAATCGGCCTCTGCTTTAAACCCTGGAAGAATTACGCTACTTCCTTTCCACTCGCTAGCCCCTCGCTCATAGACCTTTGGCCCCATAAGACCACAATGACTCATTTCAAACATCTCATCGATTTCAAGGCTGATGTCACAATGTACATGCCTCCCTGATTCCCGATCCCCGAAATTCGAAGGCTTTAGCCCCAATAGCTACACAATGGTTCATACCACTAATACCCATGACCACGTTAACCCTTCACGGTTACAATGGAAGTTTTTGATACATCAATGTATTCACCCGGTTATTCTTCGGATCGCCAAATCCGACGCGGTTTCACTCTCCTTGGTCGTAATTCTCGGTTCATGTGGGATCATACTCCGAATCAGAAACCTTATCTATGATAACCTGCATCCACTAATCCTCTTCCGTCTTCTTTCGGGCCGGGCCGGCGGTCGATAAAATGTATTCTACTTCATCGGGTTTCGCGGATCACGATTTTGAATTGCACAAACCTTTGTGCGTAACGGATCTCCGATATCCCCATTTGCGATATGTCAATTGCTTTCTCGATTGACACCCGCCCCTCGATGGATGGTCTCGATGTTCGATTTCAACGACGCGATTTCGCATTTATGTATGTCGAGCATTATGTACTGGAAATTTCGATCCCCGATTTTCCGATGTCGGAGATCAACGGTTTAGGTATAACCTTGGCTCAACGGGTACGATTGAGTCATGATATCGCATATCATGAAATCGGTTTCTCATGTCAAGTGACTTTGTCATTCCAAAGTCCCGACGCCATGCTCCTCTGGCTGACGTCATTATCGTGTTTTGACATCGCAGTTAAACACCGCCACGGTCACCGATTCGAGACATACCGTAAGCCCTGGCGTTGACCGGCCGACACTTGCCATTCCCTAGTTGTGCCACGTGCCCCTTTCTATTGTGGTCTCATTGCCGGTGGAGTTGGATCAACGGTTCAGACCACACCTTGATCTGACTACCAGATTCAGCCGTTTTCGCGATATCAAGCAACGGGGTTTTCGCTGTATCAGAATTTTGCATTATGAACCTGATCCCTCAATCTCCCATGTAGCCTCCCTGGCCAATGCGGTCCATACAAAATGAACGGCCTAGATCCCCGCTTTTGACTTAATCCAATAAGGACAATCGCGGAAATCGCAGACGCGATTTCTCGGGTTTTCGTTGACGAAAGTGATTTGACATTTCAAAGTCCCAACCCCGATCCGTACAGAGCAGAGATCAACAGTCCTGATCCTTTCTAGATTTGACAATCTGTGACCAATCTGGGATTTCAATTTTGTTTTTCCTGAGGGAATATTCCCATTTCTTCAGTTCATCCGACGCACTTCTCGCCTCTTTTAGCCAGAGATCCATAATTCTGTTCTCTTCTATGTACTCTCACAGTGTTACTGAAGATACCACCAATACACACACTAAGCTTTGTTCATTATTTGTTAACATTTCATCCCATGGAATTCACCTCTCCTACGCTCTAGGATCATTACTAGTAATAGACAAAGCAAAATTTGAATGAAAATTAGGTGGATTACACCTTTTCGATAGCCATTTTTCTAGAAACAATCTCCTCAATACTAAAGTATAAGGATATTCTTCTTCTGATTCCTTTTCTTTTGTAGAGTCTAATTCATCATCCTTAGACTCAAACTCTATTTTCTTTGGTTCTTCCTTACTTGGTAGGACTTCCTGTTTGACAATATATTTCATTTCTTTAAACATCACATCTCGACTATACATAGACTTCTTAGTTTCTGGGTTCCAAATCTTATATCCTTTGAGACTATCTTTTTACCCAATAAAGACACAATTCTCAGCCTTCTTATCTAGCTTAATCCTATTTCCCTTTGGAACATGAACATATGCCTCACAACCAAATAACTTGATATGTGTGAGAGAGGGTTTCTTACCATTCCATACCTCATGTGGAGTCTTTTCATCAAGTGTTGATGAGGATGATTGATTAACTAGGTAACATGCACTACCCACTACCTTTGCCCAAAAATCTTGCCCTAACCTGACACCACTGAGCATGCACCTTTCTTTTTCCATCAACGCCTTGTTCATCCTTTCTACAACTCCATTTTGTTGAGGTGTATATGGAGTAGTATTCTTCCTTTATATACTACATTTCTTACAAAATTATTCAAATTAATTTCCACAGAACTCTCCACCATTATCCATCCTCAACACCTTAATTCTTTTCTCTGTTTGATTTGCAACAAGATCCTTAAAATCTTTAAACCTATCAAAGACTTCAGTTTTATTCTTGAGGAAATATATCCGAGTTTTCCTCAATAAGTAATTTATAAATGAGACATAGTACATAGATTTTCCCAATGATGGAATTGACACAGGTCCAAACACATCACTATGCACTAGATGTAAAATTCCTTCTTCCCTCATTGCACCAGAGGGGAATCTTACCCTATTTTTCTTCCCATATACACAATGTTCACATAAATCAAAATATAGAGAGTAGTACACATACCTTCAACCATACCTTTACTATGTATTAGTTGAAGACCCTTCTCTCCGATATGCCCTAGTCTTTGATGCCACAACATAACCTTTTCCCTAGAGACTGTAGGAGTTTTTTCTTCTTGATTTCAATATCAGGAACAATGGAAATATTACACCCATCAATAATAGTTATTCCTTCCAACTTATATAGTGTTCCAATCCAAACTCCCTTCAGCAACACCATTTCTCCTCGAACCATCCTACAAGTTTCATTTTCAAATACTATTTTTACCCCTGCATCATCCACTTTTCTTACATAAATCAAATTTTTGGCCCATACTGGGATGTGTAGAACACAAAACAGTGTTCTAATTCTTCCATATATGAACCTCAACTTGACTCTTTATTGTCCTATGATTTTGGATGTCAATTCATCACCTATGAATAAAATACCTCCATCATACCTTTCATATTCACATAACCACTCCCTGTGGGGAGTCATATGAAAGGATGCATTTGAGTCAACCAGCCATGCCTCATGATCTGCATGTGTTCTTGAAGAAGCCAAGTACACCTCCCCTCCTTCTTCCTTGGAGGTTTTTTCTTTTGTAGAGGGAGCACCTTCAAATCCATTCACTCTCTCAACATATTTGGATCTACATTGCTCCTTGAAGCTCCCTTCTTTTCCACATCTCCAACATACCTTTACAAAATTTCTAGGAGATTTAAATCTACCCTTAGATTTAGATATCCAACTTGAGGACTTAGATCTATTTCTTTCTTGGGAGTGTCCTCTTGCAAATAATGCATTTGTGCTATGTCCTTCCATGCTCTTTCATCTCATCTCCTCTAACAAAAAGGATGAGACCACATCATTGAAACTCAGGGTAGTTATATTACTACCTATGGATATAACCATACTATCTCACGAGTCTGGTAAAGAGCATAGTAAACTTATACAATTATCTTCATCTGAAATTTTAATATGAATAAATAATAACTAACTTACCATAGTATTGAAGGCGTTCGGATGCTCTTTCACTGAGTCTCCATCTCTCATCCTTAGGTTACATCGGTTATTCCATAGGAACAATTTATTTACCGAGGAATTACACTGATACAAGTTCCCCAACTTATCCAATAACTCCTTGGTTGTAGCTTCTCCTGACACATTTAGTAATACTGAATCTGAGAGACACAATTGGATTGTGCTCTTTGCCTTCTGATCCAACTTTTTCTAGTCATTTGCTGACATTCCTATATTTCTAGTACTTGGATCCACCATGATCCACTGATCTCCATATACCAACACATCTTCCATCTTGATCTTCCACAATTCAAAACTTTGTCGATTAAATTTCTCAATATTTATTTCTGAACTGTTTGTTGTTTCTTTTCACTTAAAGAATCAATACCACAGATCTCCCACTGTAACAAATCTTGTCATAGTCCCGAGCCAAACCCATGACCACAAAGGTATCCCCCATAAGATAATAATTTCTCTGATACCAAATGTATATTTTAACCTTGTACAATTATTTACTGCAAACAAATTTTCAATAAAAGAACATAAAAGATACAATGGAAAATACACACATTACACAGAGATTTTTCCCCTGGAAACCCAAACTGGGAAAACCAAAATATTCTATATTCATCTCATCATACATTGTTTACAACACAATATACATATAGGATTTTGTAGTATCCAAAAACGAAATCCAATAACCCAAATTAGTCAACAACCCTAATTCCTTAACCAAAAATAGAAAACCATCGACGGAAACCATGTGCTGAAAAACTGCCCAAAAACAGAAGTAAAAAATTGCCATTTTTTTTTTCTTTTTCATGGGAGCTACCCTCGAACCCCTTCATAGGGTGGATCCTTCCCCCGTGTGACCCCCTGGGAAAGGGGGTTCTCTATCAACCTCTTACCCCCTACGAGCTTGACACAAAGTAGACACTAATTCTATGCATGCAAATAATACAAAACATACCCAACACCAAACATGAGTTATGATAGGCCTGTGGAGGTCTCGCTACAACTTGGTAAGGTCTAGAATATGAATGGTTCATATTGATTATGATTTGAGATCGACGATGTAGATTGCACGTAGGAAAAATTATTCCACAGCTTTAAAAAAAAAATTGTGAGAAAATTACATCATATTGGGATGAAAATTTTGGGTTTTATCTACAGAGAGGAGATATACAAAAGTGCTAGAGAGCGCCATTTCCCATTTCTTCTTGGATTTTTCAAAAATTGCAAAATAGTGTTTTTTAAATATCTAGGTCCACATCATTGGCAAAGGTCTAGATTAAACCAAAATTCATGGAGAAATTCCATAGAGAATACACGGAAATAACCCATGAAGGAACTGAATAAAACCTAAGGGGATTAGAATCAAGATGCTGAAATATGCCAAAATCCACTATTCTAAGCCACTTTTTGAGATTTTTGAGTATTTCGGCGAAGGAAAAGTGACCCCAGATCTAAAAACTGGAAAATTTTATTTACTCGACACTTTATTCACTCATCATGAAAAACAAATTCAGTTTAGTGAAATTTTTCTAGAAGTACACAAATCGAGAGATAGTTAGTTTTACCAAAAATTCCAAGTCTAGAAAAATGGGTGAAAAGGGGAAAAGTTGTCATTTCCAGATTGTTGCATTTTTTTACAAGAGCATTATATTTCAAATTTGAGAATGTCTGTGAATTTATTATAATTATTAATATTTATTCCTTATACAAACTTTTCTCTATTTCTTGACATATTTTCCTCCGCAGTTGACCGAAGTTGGCATTTCAATAAAATTACACCAAGGGAGAAAACACACAAATGGGGTGAAAGTGGATTTTTCAGGAAGTCATAACTTTCAACTCAGAGAATGGATTGGCGCAAGAGTACAAAAATCATAAATCTAATTTAAAGGAGAATAACCTAGAATTATTAGAATGTGGAGAATTGTTATATAAATCTTCATAAATTGTGTAGAAAAAGGACTTGTAGCATTAATTGAATTTTTTTTATGATATGCCTAATTCTAACAAAAATGGTTGCTTGCACATTTTGTAGAATTAGGGGATATAAAAATATCAGTTCAATATATAAGAATTCAAATTTGGGACACTGAGGAAGGAGAAGCATCCTTTAGTCATGATAAAGAAGCCAAGGGTCAAAATATTAGTGTTGATAATGCAGAGACAAAATCCAATGGGCACAGGAGTAGAGGGGAAAAAGAAAGATTAATAGAGACTGTGAGAATCCTGAAAAATAGAAGTGTAGAGTTATAAATAAAAAAATAAGAGTTTGATTATAGAACAAAACCAAATAAATGTTGAAGTGATGCAAAGCCTAAATTAGTTGCATAGGAAAGAAAAGAAGGGATCGGGTTCAAGAAAAGAGGAAGAAGGAAACATCATGACAAAAGAGGTAACTACAGAAGAGCTAGGTATTCAAGAAATACTTGCAGGAATCATAGACAACACTCACTTCCTTACTCAACAAGGAAATTTTATGCATCTGAGGACTCCATAAGTAGTCCAGAAGTGTCTCCTGTTAGGTACCAAAGAAGAAGACATGAATTGGACCATTTTCAAAGAGAGCTAAGGAAACTCAAGTGACCATCCTTTTATGGTGAAAGAGAAAGGGAAGATGATGTTGATGCCTGGTTGGTTGGAATCAGGAAGTACTTTTAGTTTCACAACTACTCATCTAACGTAGAAGCCAAAATTTCCACATACCATTAAAATGAAAAATTTGTTTTGTGCTGGGATAAACTGAATCAAGTTGATCACATTGATGAGAGTAGGATCACTTGGAAGTATTTCAAGATACATTTTTAGGAGTATCTTTCAGATCACTTATATAAAAATAATATGCAAGATTTCTTTGAACTTGGGTTGGGAGGCATGACCATGGTAGAATATGAAAATAAGTTCATTGGATTGTTGAAGTACGTGGGGTTTATCAAGGATGAGAAGGTAAAGATACATAGGTTTTTGAGTGGATTTACATCCTTTTATAAGGAAAATATTCAATATGACGAGCCCAAAAATTTCACAGAAACCATTAGGAAGGATAAATACTTGTATGAGCATGTTAAGGGCAAGGAATCCTTGTAGAAATATCAGAAGGATAAGAAGAAGGAGAAATATTATCAAAGGAGAAAAAGATTTAAACTTCATTTCAATAGAAACAATCCTAATACAAATCAACAAAAGCAGTCTTCTAAGAATGAACCCAAAAAGGAAGAATCCTTGGGAAAAATAAGAAAACCACCAATCCAATGTTGGGGATGCAAATAAAATCACATGTACAATGATTATCTTCACCGAGAAGACAAAATCAAGACCATGCACAACATCTAAGAGGATACAATAATAGAAGACATGGATATAATATATGAAAGCTTATAAGATTGATAGCTAGAGTACCAATCTAATATGATCGAGGTGGAAGGTAAGACCATTAATCAACTTGTTTCTATTTTAATTGATTCAAGAGACATCCATTGTTACATTGATCCTAAAATAGTGGATAGATTACACTTGGAGAAAAGTAAGCTTGAGAAATCAAGTTTGGTTCAACTAGCCACAAGAACCAAAAGAAGGATCAATGAGGCTATTAGAAGTTGTCCAATAAATATGAATGGAGTGAGTACTATTGTTGATATGAATATCAACCCATTAGGATATTATGATATCATAATTGGAATGGATTGGTTGGACAAGAATCATGTTGTATTGGATTGTCATAACAAGACATTTACATGTCTTGATGAAGAAGGAAAATAGAGCACTATGAAAGGAATTCCAAGACCCATTTCTACAAGGGATATTTCAGCCTTACAATCAAAGATATGTTTCAGGAAAGGAAGTCGATTGTATGAAACTCATGTGGCAGATCCAAAAGAGAGAAAAGGGCCACGAATTGAATATTTTCCAGTATTGCAAGAGTTTGAAGATGTATTCCAAGAAATACCAGGATTGCCACCAAAGAGGGAAACATATTTCTCTATTTATTTAGTACCAGGAACTGACTCGGTATCAAAAAATATTTACATAATGAGTACACCATAATTAAAATAATTACAAATGAATCTAGAATAATTGTTAAATAAAGGGTACATACGCCCAATTGTTTCAACTTAGGGAGCACCAATACTCTTTGTTAAAAAGAAGGATGGAACTAAGTCTGTGCATTGACATTAGACAATTGAATAAATCCATTGTGAAGAAAAAATATCCTCTACCAAGAATTGATGACCTATTTGATCATCTAAGATGGGAAATGAAATTTTCAAACATAGACTTGAGATCCAGATACCACAAGGTAAGAATCAACAAACAATCCATCAGTAAGACAACATTTAGAACCAAGTATGGACATTACGAATTTGTAGTGGTTCCATTGGGANCCACCAAAGAGGGAAACATATTTCTCTATTTATTTAGTACCAGGAACTGACTCGGTATCAAAAAATATTTACATAATGAGTACACCATAATTAAAATAATTACAAATGAATCTAGAATAATTGTTAAATAAAGGGTACATACGACCAATTGTTTCAACTTAGGGAGCACCAATACTCTTTGTTAAAAAGAAGGATGGAACTAAGTCTGTGCATTGACATTAGACAATTGAATAAATCCATTGTGAAGAAAAAATATCCTCTACCAAGAATTGATGACCTATTTTATCATCTAAGATGGGAAATGAAATTTTCAAACATAGACTTGAGATCCAGATACCACAAGGTAAGAATCAACAAACAATCCATCAGTAAGACAACATTTAGAACCAAGTATGGACATTACGAATTTGTAGTGGTTCCATTGGGATTGACCAATGCACCAATTGTCTTTATGTTCTTAATGAATGACATATTAAAAAATTATATGAATAATTTTTTCATTGTATTTTTGGATGACATAATTATTTATTCGAAGTCATAGGAAGAGCATGAACATCACTAGAGATTAGTATTGAAAGTGTTGAGGGAACATCCTATTTATGCAAAGATTAGCAGGTGTTTTTTTTACCAAGAACATATCTATTATTTGGGGCACATTATTTCAGAACAAGACATATCAATGGATCCAGAGAAGATTGAAGCCATTCGAGGATGGCCAACACCCAGGAATGTTTTAGAAGCCTTAATTTTCATGGGATTAGCTGGACACTATAGGATATTTATAACAAGGTTCTCTAAGATTTTTCATCCCCTTATTTCTTTACAAAAGAATGGAATTCAATATGGATGGACAATAGAGTGTGAATAGAACTTTAATTTGTTAAAGGAATTACTTATTAGTGAACCTATTTTAAATATTGTTGACCCAAATGGGAATTTTAGGGTTTGTACATATGCATGGAAGGAAGGAATTAGTGGAGTCCTCACTCAAAATAGACATGTCATTAGTTGTGAGTCCAAAAAACTTAAATAACATGAGATGAATTATTCCACACATGATTTGGAGCTTGCTTCCATAATTCATCCTTTGAATATGCGGAGGAATAATCTCATGGGGAATAAATTTGAATAAAGAACATACCACAGTCATTTAAAATATATTTTTGAGAAACCAAATTTAAATGCCAGGATGGAAAGATGGCTGGAATTTTTAAGAGAATAGGATTTTGACATCAAGCATATCAAAGTAAAATAGAATAAATTTGTCGATGCACTCAGTAGGAGAGTACATCTCATTCATGCTACAACCATTATTATGCATCAATCATATTTAAAGAACATAATTTTAAATGTTGTTGTTACAAACCAGCATTACCTACAAGTAAAAGAGAGTTTACAACAAGAGAATGTACAACATAAATTCAAAGCGTATGGGATTAAAGAGGATGGATTTATTATGCATAAAAATATAATTTATGTTCCTAGTGATTAAGGGATTTTATCCCTTGTGATCTTGGGACAGGATCACAACAGAGCAAGACTAAGTGGAAGAGGTACATATCTCCCCTCAAACACAAACACACAAAGGATAAAGAAAAAAACTACTTAATTAGGAGTAAGTAGGGATGGAGAAGAGAGAAGGAGAGCACCTTAATGTCCTGTTTGATGTCAATTCCAAGCTCCAATCTCTCGAAGAGCTCCTAATCTTCTGCTGGAACCAACCTGCAAGAAGGACATAGAACAAGTGTTGCTATGAAAGTAGTTGTATCATTAAAAGCATGTGCATGTTAGTAATCAAATTCAAAGTAAGTATATAGATAAAAATACAATGAAAACCATAAATGAGGGAAAAACAAATATTTTATTATAAACAAGTGGAAAAGGTAAGTTACAACCTTGTCCAACCTTTAGGCACTGTTTTGAAGCCAACTATTTAGGTTCCTCCAGGAATCATCAAGAATCAACTCGACAAAATAAAACTTCCTTTAGTGATTGGTATAGAGATAAGGAGACACTCTATAGTCATATAAAATGAGAAAGAAGTGTTGGAAAAGGAGTTTCCAAAATAGAGGGGAGGTTTCTTAGAGATTTATAGGGAAGGGAGGCTTGCTAGATACTGGAAACACAAATTTGCATGAAAGGAATTGACCTCTCCTTAGCCCTCAATGATTGTTTCATATCATCCAAAATAGGTTTTGGGAGTTGGATTCCATTGAGTATGGGTAAGGGTCGTTGGGAAATGAGTCCAATTGAAAAAATCACTCGAAAACACAACATTATTTTATTTTTCACAAATTTCGAGGGAATCTATGGGTTGCAATGTGGTAAATCACAAATGTTCTCATGTTGAACTAGGGAAACTTGCATATATTCTCTTAGGGCATGTTTTTCAAGTAATTTTGAGAGGTCCTTTGGGGTAAAAGACTAGTAAGCAGTAGGAAAGGGTTAGGCCATGGAACAAAAGGATAGATGTGGAATTTTGTTCTATAACATATGCCCCCTAAAGTGTGAGGTAAGAAGGGAAAAATTATGGCTGAACTACATTATGAACTTTGAGAGGAGAGGGCACATCGAAGAATCCATGGAGGTTTCCAAATAATTAATCCAACAACAATAACCATCATCAAGGATAAGAAAGCATTTTGTTTCCTAAGTTCGGCATACCCATGATCAAAAATGATGTAAGCATGGCCACCAAATAAAATACACTACGAATCCATGGAATATAGAAAATACAACAAAATTCCATGGCTAAGAACATTACACAGAGGATCCATGTGATATATATGAAGTAGTAAGCATGGACACACAGAATACACAATGGATCCATGTCAAAGTAGATCATAGCCATGGAAAGATACACAGTGGAGCTATGTCTCAAAATCAACAAAAGAGGATAAATGGAAACGAATCAATGAACGATATGACCCTCTCTAAGCACCAATCTATGAGGTGGCACCATATGAGTCAGGAAGGAGAAAAACATATGTGATGCTCGTACTTCACCCAAATTATTTACTACAATCCATCATGGTACAAGTCTATACTATGTTAATAAATGAGTTGAAATCGAACACAGTGAGACACCATTTGATTACTGGTCATTGAGGTATACCATTAACAAATGCGAGACAACCCACCAATAATGATAATGTGAGTCAAGGTACCATGGTACTATATAACATGTGTGAATGAATGAGGTGGTATCAAACACCTGGTAGAAACTATCGAGCAGGGGACATTGAACTATTCCCACTGTCAATAGCGAGGGAACCTGCCCCTGATGACTACAAGACACAAGGTGCCAAAACATAACTCTAGATCCCTCTCCCAGAGAAATATATGTCGAAGTATATGGGAGGGAACCCATTGGAAGGAAGGAATTAAGGCATCCTCCATCATCCAACACGAGGGGTGGTGGAAGGCCAAGTATTTGGAAGATATCGGATGAAGAGACTGATACTCATGATGATGATATTGACTTGGGAAGGTCAACTTGCAAGTTCATAGGATAATCGTAGAATGACTGACGCAATTTTAAAAAATTTACCTTAAACATAAGCATGACACATTGTGTGAGTCGGGAAGCATAACTATAATCTAGGATACATTTGCACAGGAGGAATCAACAAACGCTCCATATAGCTGGAAGAATAACCAACCGGGGAAGAAAAACTCAAAGTGAGAAAAAGTCTCCTCAATCCATACTAACCCAAAATGATGAGATAGTGACTCAAGATTGTGATTTGTTCAAGGGAGACAAGACTTTGGCCAACAAAAGAGATAGATGTTTTCCCATTCTTTTTGTTTTATTTATTTTTTTGTCCTTTTAATGTTATAAAATCCTGAAAAAGAATAAAATAATTCTTATAGTACAGTGGAGAAAACGAGTTTCATGGGAAATAAAACTAGTTCCAGAGAACAAGGAACATACCTATGCTCAATGAAAGGAAATCATGTGCATAATAGGGACACTCAAGGAAATGTCTCCTCTAGGTATAAGGAGTGAAGCCACAAATGCATGAATTGCAAGGCTAGAAACTGATAGGAATGGATATGCAATGGTTCAACAACAACATGTTGAAGCTGACACTAGTCCTAAAAGCACAAGAAATCAATATGCATATGTAGATATGTCTCAAATTTGGAAAGAAAACTTCCCATAATGGTATTTTTCATAAGTTTAGTCTCCAAGGCTCGAAAAATAATAAAATCATACCAAGGAAAAATCTTCTGGTCACTAGGGCCAGAGTATTGACTTTTCATACATAGGCCAGTCAGTCTAGAAAATGGTTAAACTTATACCACAATGACTCCTCTTCAAAACCTTTTTAACGAGTGTGACAAAGACAAGATAACTTGGTTATCTTTTCATATTTAAGGAGTTTGAAAAGAGCTTACCTATGGAATCTCTTAGCCTTTTTTGTAAATTTAGTCCCCTAAGCCTAAAAAAGTATAAAACACAACTTAGGAGAACTCTTCTATCCAATATACTGGAGTATACCTTTTTTGTAATTAGTCTATTTGGTCCAAAAAATGGGTAAACTTGTGTCAAACAAATGTTCCTTCAAATCCAATTAACGAGTCTGAAAGAAACAATATCACTCAAAAATCGTTTCAATTTTAAGGAGTCTACAAATATAATAACTATGGAATCCATAATGTTATTGTGATAAGCATATAAGGGAGGGATTCTCATGGGAAATGGCCAAAACAAAAGTGAGTAAGAATCCTGAACTTCAAATTCTAACTCATGGCGGGGCTAACCAGGACTCTCAATCCTAATATAATACTTGTGGCATGAGCACTAGAATAGAAAGGGATTCTAAAAAAGGATGCCCATGGAAGGTAGGCTCTAACACATGACTTATGACACTTCTAAACAACATATAATTTTTTGATTCACAACTTAGTGGGGTCGATCCTAAGGCTGAATGAATCAATAAACACATAATGAAAAAATGCATGAAGGGGAAAACCTAACCAATATGCCATTTTTGAGATCATTACCCACTAAAACAGATCGACATGGAACAAAAAGGTACCAAATAAAATGTCTCCAAATTCCTTTATATAAGACCAAAAACACTTACCCAAAATATAATGAGTCTGATAAAGAAACATCTGATAAAGAAAAGTATGAAGGGATGCAAAAATTGAACACAAGAAACCCTAAAAGTACAATATGTACAGAGGATTGCACATCCTTTTGGCTTATCCATAGAAGTGCTCCAGGTAGATCCCATTGTTAGGCTTAGGCCAAGGGATGATTTGGTAAACAATCAATAAAGATTCCACTTCAGGAGAAGGTCGAAGATCCATAATCATAGCTTCAAGGATGGCCTCATCTGACTGTAACTCAACATCCATGAAACTTGGGCTCGACAACTCACAAATACCAGGGATTGAGGTCTTATAAATAGCAAGATAAGACTCAAGAGGAAACACCATATTACTCAGGCCAATAGGAGGAATAAAGGGCTGCCATGCCCCCATCGGATAAAACACCTAATCAATTATCGAGACCTTATCTCGAGAATACGAACATAACTGTAAAGTATCCCTATTAGTAGAAATCAAACACTGAGGATAAGACACCACATAATTCACCTATGGCAGGGAAAAGTCTACTCGAACACTAGGAACACACAACGGGGAAACTTGAGGTGAAGTTGAACTAGGATGGTGACTATCAAAATAAAGCTAATCAATATGGAAAATTATTCTGTTGTGAGGGAAATGCATCACACGAAAGATCATAGACACCACAAAATTCATCATGTACACAAAATCATGCCCAAGAAGCACATTAAAGTCTACAAGTCTTGGCACCATTAATAGGTCAACTAGGATAGTCTTCCCACCTAATGTGATATGAAATTGAGGAAGAATCCCCAGGAATTCACTCGGTATTCTATCGAAATCCAAAAACTCACTGGTAACTAACATAAGCTTGGGAGAACCCAAATATTTCCAAGCTGAGGATGATAAAACAATTACATAGGATCCTTCATCTACAATAGTTCGATGAATTCATAATTCATTAATTCCAACCATTATCTAGAAGGGTGAAGAAGAAGGAAGGAAAGGCTCTACAAGTTCATTCCAATCAAAGGAAACCATCCTTGGACTTTGAGGGGGAATACTCAAAGAGAGTGGAATTCCCCCTTGTTTAGAGGTTACTGAAATAGAAATTTTAAGGACATGGGCGAAAGACACATCACTCCCCTAAAGAGAAGTGGGATCAAATGAATATTGCATCGGTGAGACTACTTCCTTAGACTTGTCACTCTCCAAGAGAAGAGTGGCATCATTCGAAGAATGCATTGGCATGACCACTTATTCAACCACTGGTTGAATAGGATGTGAGAAAACATGGTCAAGAGATGCATCACCCCCCCAAAAAAAAGATTGGTGTCAGCTGAATATTACATCGACATGACCACTTCCTCAACCACTGGTAGAATAGGATGCGATACAACATGCTCAAGCGATGTTGTTGGGCCCGAGATATGATCACTTTTATGACGGTTATTATATACTTTTTCCGCATGTACAAATGTTTTTTTCATATTTTAAAGGAGCCTTTTGAAGAATTTTATGATAAAATGGTATGATCGACATAAGGTATGTGTGATTTATGTTTATGATTGTATTATGTATAATTCATCATGTTTTATGATTACCAATATCTAATTCACATTTTTTCGGTGTTACAGGGAAAAAATGCACCACATTTCTACTTCCGACACTTGATCTGACACTCCTTCCAATACTTGTTCCGACACTTGATCTGACACTCTGTCCAGCACTGCTTATTACAAAAAAACATAGGTTGACTTGGCGGTTATGGTATTGGCAGTTAGTGATGGGAAAATCGGGCACATGGGTTTTGTTCATGCTTACCCCCTCCAACTACTGAGCTCCCGACAACTCAGTTTCAGTTGCTCAAGTGGGCGATTATTGGCTCGCTATGTTTTATCAGTTAGGGCATCATTTATTGTAATTTGCCAAAATTAGAAGTGGTTCGACCCT
>SNQJ01S0141423.1:0-20989 GCA_010110895.2 Picea sitchensis
CGCCTAAAGGGTAGTTTCCTCCTGGATGTCGTCCTACGTGGCCCATCTTCTGTCACTCCTCTCTATCATCACTCTCACTCTCCTCCACCTCTTCCACGTGCCCCTCAATGCCATCACTCCCTCCATACCCCATGTCCATCCCTCAAGCTTGTCAATTGCTCCAGATGGCAGCTCGAGAAGTCTTCCCGGGCCCAAGAGGCTGAGTTGGCCGAACCATCTCCAATCCCAAGAAGCAGTTATTGAAGCAGTTATTGAAGTAGTCGGCGGTGGTTAGACATCGTCTCCGCCATAATGGGGACGTCCTGTAACGAATTAAAAGCACGTCGATTCACCGAATGAATTGTCAGAAAGCTGATTGCGTCTGCCATAAGTTGCACAACCTTTCAGAGATCACAGCTCCGTGTTGTCAGAGGCCATGCAGACGCAAAGCCTTCAATGCGTTTCTTGGTTCCGCCGCTGTTGTAATTTTGAGTATATGTAGGCATTTTTGCCATTTTTGTAGGAATCGATGGTAGAGCTAAGCTCCCGACTGTATAGTTTCAGCAATACTCTGGTTTCATGGTTATGCCTCTGTGTTTGAGATTTCTTGGTTTATAACAAGCAGTTCCCCTTCTTTTCCATATTTGTTCGTCTGTTACCTGAGGATTCATAGTAGTGCAGCTGGTTGCAACAAAGGATTTGTTGTGGCGTTGTCGTGCCCTCTAGTTTTTATGTGTCCGAATGTAAAAGGATTTTGCGTTTGAGCTCATTTCTTCTTTAATCTGTTGCATACCGGATGTCTGTAATAGATCATTGCATTCTTCTTGCGTAAATCTTCCACCTACTCGCCTTTACTACAACTCACTGCTTGGATTTTATCAAGACCTCACTCTGTCATGCATGCCTGATCTGGTTTTTGAAGTTGGATTTATGCTGTTCGGAGTATTCCTCCATTTGATCACCCTTTAAAACAAACCGTGACATTAAATCTGATGGGCTTCGGGCTCTTCTCCTGCTAGCAATCCAGGAGTGACTTCCGAACGCCAACAGTATGCAAAGAAAGGAAACAAGACATCCAATTTCTACAATTATAATATTTTCATCAAAGCTTCAGGAATTTTTCATTAAACATTGATCGAGCTCAAACTACATTCAATAGTCACTATCTACACTAGTTTTCCAACCAACCTGACTTACAATGAAAAGATAAAATATATAGGAAAGGGTGCCACTTGGACTACCCTTCTCTCTAGCTATTGTCCCTAGAATTTAGGAAATTGACTTCCCTCTGTCTAAATTACCTTTCGCATGACATGTTTCCTGAAATAGAAAACTAACTGTATTTGGTTGCATCATTACCACTTTTCCTTGCCACGGGGATTTGGTTATCATCAAGGTCTCATCATGGGGAGAGTAATGTGTTGATGCCTTACTTCGATAGGGTACCGAATGATCAAGTGCTCTGTCAGAGTCCCTCCATCTTCTATAATGACCTTGATTTCTGTCACATGCTCATTTTCTAGGGTGCGTATGTGGTGAGTGACTATTGACTATTGTAGTTGTTACTAAAATGAAAAAACCGTCTAAATGCAACAACTTCTTTAAAACTATTGAGATCTATGCCACGTTTGAGAATACAAGAATGAAATTCATTAGTCATGTTTCCTCTACGTGCTGGAAAAAGATGCGCGAACGTTCTCCCTGGTCACTTCACATTCTATGAAATGATTCGCATTCCTTTCTTTCGACATCCTCTGCATTTCACATAGCTATATGATTGTATATTGCACATCTTTGAGTTGTCTCTTCATCCATGTGATGTTTCCTTCGTGGACTTGTGATGTCGACACTTCAAGGGTCTTTGCTGCTAACTGTCATCTTAGTTCCTTTTTTCCTGGTAAATATCGGCGATAGCGAGCTACACTTTCTTTAGTTGCTAAGACAGCTCTCGAACATTTGTGCCTCTATCATTTTCCCTCCTCATTCTGCTCCAACTTTCTCGACTTGTACCTTCGAAAGGTTCCATCCGAATAGCGTGCATAAGTAATTGTTCGATAGCCGACCTTACACGTGGTTCTCTCGGGACTTGGGTTTCCCCATCTTCCTTGTTCTTCTTTGGTCTTCCCCTTCTCTGAGGTATTTTCTGTTGGGGGCATAAGGCTTCCATTGTGTTTATTTCCTATGCAGCCTATTCCACTCTAGCCTCCACACGGTGTGATATTACCCTTTCCGTGGATAGAGGGAAATCTCCTTTTGGATCCTTAGAGATGCCTGCTGTGAGAAAGAACGAATCCCAATTGCTTCCCAGTCGTCTTAATTCATCAAATACCAACAATTTAATCAGCGAGACGTGAGAGAGTTTCCTTTTCGATTTATCCACTTTATCTTGGGCATTGTCTGCCATCTCTCGGAGGTTATGGTGCAAGAAAAAGGGTATATTTAATGGTCTCCTTCCTGTGAAGTGCATAAACAATCTAATGTGATGAAAATGTATCCTGTTGAAACTCCCTTCACAGGTGAAATATTTCCTAATAATGCCAAGTAGTTTATGAAAATGTTCCTGTAAATATCTACTCGGAAGTCCTGTCTTGACTTTCCCACCTAAACAATCTCGCTTTATGAAGTCTTCATGGAACTGTGCATCCAAGGGAATGCCTTTAAAACACCTTTATCCATGCAGAGGGATCGTGGTTGTGGTTGACAGAGTATCCTCATTCACCTGGAAAATGACACCCGAGATCACCGCACGAAATTCATCGAAACTGAGTGCAAACTTCTCAGATAGTCTCATATTGTATCCTTGAATTTTCTTGCAAAAATACATGCACCCGAATTGTTCGAAGGACAGTCTGAACTCTGGATCATTGTTGATGAATGACAAGTTTTGGGGCTCGAACCCAGTGCTTCTGCTACTTCACATTCCCTTCCTTATGTTTTGGGAAGATGCCATGGCACAATGCGTATTTTTCCTTCACATGGTGGATTTGGTAGGATTCTAAGGTAGTAATATTGGTCAACCTGGGTTTGTGAGAAGACTACAAACAGTTCATAATATTGACTGGTGAATAGAATTTAGGCAGAACATCCAGAATTTATAACAGAGTGGGCGAGAGGTGGAATCGTGCCAGGGAACACTGAATTCATGGCAAATGGATGTTTCAAAGAGAACTGAATATTTTACATAGCACATCCACGCGATGAGTACACTTCAGGGCGTGTAAAGTACAAATGATAAGGGCTGCAGGGAATATGTGATACGAGCGTCATGACTTTTCATTATTTCATCCCTCATAATGAGCTGATGATAGTCATTGCACTTGCCGATGTGACTTCTATTTAACAACTTTCCTTGACCCTCAACATGTAAAACTTCATTTCTGATAGGAACCGACTTTTTGGGAACAAACTCATACCATTTACACATGTTTTGAATCTGACATCGATTCCCGACACCAAGGACCAACCGACCACTTGCTGACATCAACCCCTTTGTTGTCCAGTGCCTGAATTCACATGCTTTGACACACAGACCATGACTCGACTAATAATGACTCTAACTAAACAAGAAAAATGACGGTGCTAACATTTTCCATCAAATATGAGACTTGGGGAAGCATTATGTCGTCCCCTAGTGCAGAGTTTTGGGGTTTTGGGACCAATTTTATGCTTGATTGAGACTTTTGAGACTTCTAACTTCTTGTGGAGAAATGATGCCTTGACCCTGAAACCCCTGGAAATGGGGATCACACATGACCTTCTTGGTGTGCTACTGGGTGGGAAGACCCTTTCCTTGAACCCTCCTCATTAGCACCATTTTCAAATTTTGGAAGGGTAGACACCAAAACTTTGGCAGGGTTGAGAGATGAAAATTGACTCGAAGCAAAACTGGAGTGTGTGTTGACTAGATAACTTACTAGGCCCGGAGAAAGGGGAGGCCAACATGATCTCAAAGTGGGTGGCTTCTATTTTCTCTTCCATACAACTCTTATAACCTTGATAAATTGACGAAAGGGGAAAATAAATCCCCCAGACAAAAAAAAGACTCCTCTGGAAAGAAAATGCTATTTGAGAGACATTCGTTTGTCCAGGCCTTCATGAAAACAAATTCTAAAATATTTCCAAGGAGAATAGGAGAGAAACTACCAAATGAGATAGGCTCAGGCTCTTGAGCCAAACCAAGAACCCCCATCCCCTGATCTGAAAGAGAAGAGAAAGTTGCATGGACTTTATCGCATTCCCAACCACTAGGCTCAGTGCAAGAATCCTTGGGGCTTTTTTCAATCTCAATCAGAAATGAACAAATCTAATAACCTACTAGTTTAGAAAACAAAAACATAAACAACTTTAAACTTCAACCAATGGAAAAAAAATAAGAATAATTTTCTTAACAACATATCTAACTTACTTATTAATCATCTTACTTGTTGGAAGAAAAAACTCAAATCCTTACTAACTAGAGGGACATAAACTAAAATATAATTTCCAACTACTTTCCTCGTTGAATTAGCATTAAAGTATTTATTTCCTCCTCCCATTCCCTATGTTTTGAGATGTGGTTTGTTGTTTCCACTATGCATTAGTCTCTATCATGGTTCACTACCTATTTTTTCTACCCAAATCCCTATTTACACCTATTCCATTGTAGGTTCAAATTCATGACACTACATTGGGCCTTTCCTACCTCCCACTCACAAATATGTAATCGTCCCTAGGCTTCCTTCAATTTGCACAACACTCTAGATGAAAATCCTCACTTTAGATGAAAACATAAAAATGCCCAGGACCATGTCTACCCTTCCTCTTATTGAACACCTAAAAATGCCAAAGATTATTTATTGAGAAGGATATGCCCAACAAAGGTGGAGGAAACCCTTCTTGTAATTCTTTCTCAACATACTCCAAAGTGAATATAGTCATGACTAGCCATAATTCAAAATCATCCCAAATAATTTTACACACAAGTTATATATATATTCCATTGGACTATTCATTAGAGAAAATAATTGTGGAGATTGTATCCCAGTCTGGAGCTAGTAGGGGCATATTAATGTCCTCTCCTTTCACACCTGCATGTGAAGATAAGTGTTAATAGTTGATATGATTTCTATGGCACACTTACACATCATTATAGATGTATGATGGAACATTGGATATTCATTGACCCCCTCCCTCTCAATTTTCATATATACTCTTTCTTGCGATAACACACCCGATGTTATAACCCTAATTTGCACCAGACATGCATACCTGGAATCAAGCCATCTCACTTGCCATTTTTTCCAAGCCACCATTAAACAACTCTTATAAAAACCATCCTTTTGAAGATGTATGTGCCCTACATCATTGCTACCCACGTGTATACGCTAGCTGACCCATCATAGCCCATGTATACTGACAAAAGCACAAAAAATAGAAAGTTGCAGATGAAATATAAATTTCCAAGTAATTTCCTAAACCGTTTGACCACTCATAGGCAGTCACTCAACCAGATAAATACCCTCTTTTAGCCTATAAAAGAAGAGGCAGGGGTCCTATTCAATGAGAGAAAAATAAGAGAAAGGAAACTTTGCCAATTTTTGTATTCCCCTTGTCCAAATCTTTTGCATCCATTTTGTGAGAAATGAAGAGGAGAAGCATATGTGGAAGCGATTGGTGCATAGTTGAATATGATCCTAGGACCAGATTCGAGGAGCAGTGGTTGATCTCACCATTGTAAGTTGCTTTTGTGAGGTTAATAAGAAAGAATTACTTTTCCTTTTCTGCCATATGAGGTGTTCAACATTTAGGTTTGATTATATTTTATTAGAACCTCTAATCCACTAATTCATATATAAGATGCATGTTTGGAGTTATTTTTTTGTCTGTTTATGAATGCAGGTTGTCTTTTGGAGGAGACTTGCAGTCAAAGAGCTACCGAACACAAAAGGATCAACACCAAACGAGGAAGTTCAAGGTAGAGTTGTTGGATCCTTTTATGCTTGTGTTTTATGAATGAATGTGGGGTCTATGTTGGGATGATAGTAAAAAGTAGGAGACTTTAAAGGGTCATTTATGCATGCATTATAGAACCCATAGTGCTAGTCCGTCGGGGGATTTCCCACCCACAACAGAATTGGCGACTCCACTGGGGAAATTATCTAGGGTTTTTAGGGAATACTTTTTGGGTATTTTAAATTGGTTTGATTACCTTTTTCTAAGGTTCAGCAAGAGTCTGAGTTTGTGGGGATTCTGGTCTTCCATACCAATACTTCCTTCTTTGATTGCTTGAATGTTGTTTTCTTTTCCGGGAAGTTACGGAGGTGTACGCGGCCTGCAGTGAGACTGCAGGCATACATATGCGCCCTACCTTTGGAAAACCCACATGCATACACTGGTTGTTGAAGTGTCAGTAGTGTGCCTGAGTTCAGAGGTTGCTTGGAAGGTCACGAGGTGTGCCCGGAGTTCTAAAAAAAATTAAAAGGGAGAGGCAATCATCCTCTTCCTTGTCAGAATCACACATTCTCAAAGGGTTTTATTGAATTTTGTTTGAGTCTTGTTTGCTAATAGTCTTATATCCTCTTCCCTATCAGAAGTAATCCTTATTAGGGGTTTTCTTGATCTAGTCCTGGTCTCTGTTGTTGCAGTATGTACCTTAGATAGCCTCAGATTATTTTTTCTTTATCAAAATTTCTCCTTGCATTTTCTTTATCAAAGTAATTTTCTGTGTCTTTAAGGGATTCTAGTTTTGAATACCAGTACTCCTTGCCTAGTTTGTTGGAATGTTATTTTTCATTTTTTAGAAGTTACAGAGGTGTACGTAGTCTGCAGTGAGTCTATAGGCATACATATGCGCCCTACCTTTGGACAACCCACATACATATGCTAGTTTCTGAAGTGTTAGTAGCGTGCCTATGTTGAGAATTTTTTTTTTAAGGGGTAGTCATCCTCTTCCCTGTCAAAAGTTGTAATTCCCAGGGGTTTTCTTGATCCATTCCAGGTCTCTGTTATAATAGTTTGTAGCTTAGGTTTGACTTCAACTTATCTTTTCTTTTTTTAAATTCATTCTTTCATTTTTCTTTATTCAGTTTTCAGACGAGATAGTGAGTCTGTTCTGATCTGCATGTTTGGTATTGTCAAGTGACTCCCCACAGTCTGCGGTGGGACAAAAGTCATTTCTTGGTCCTCTCTTATCTTTATTTTTTCCCTTTTTGCTCCAGAAAAGAAGAAAATAATACATTTTCAAAATTTCTTGTTTTGGAAGCATAATAAAAAAAATATAGAGATTTCACTTTCTTTGTTTGGTCAAGTAGTTGGTTGTTTGCATTAATAATCAAGAAAAATAATCCTTTCATAAGTTCTTGGCTATTGACTTAGGATAATAAATAGCTCGTAGTCGAGTGAAAGATTTTTTTAAGTTTTCTGTTAAAATATCTTAGAAAAAAAAGGTAGTTTGAAAAGTTGGTTAAAGAATTTAAATGTGCAAATATGAATTTGTCAAGAAGAAGTAGTTTGTTTCCAGTTTCATTACATGCTCTTCTCTTTTCATCTCTTAAAAACAACACTGGTTTCACTTTTTTTTCCTTTGACTTAAAACAACCACCAAAATTAATGATTAATTAAAATAAACTAGACTTTATCTTTGTAGGGTCCATCAACTAGTCTAAGATAGAGCCTTGATTTAGGATTGGACAGGAAACTCTTCAAGGCTGCAAAAACAAACATAAGAGTTTGTGCTAGGGAGTTATAAAAGTTCTAGTATCGTGAAATTTATATGGGACCCCCCTCTAACATAGGGGCTAAACACGAGGTTGTGTGTGGAAAGGTAGTGGAGATAACCCCTCCAAATCTGGACCAAGCGTAGTGGGGAACACATATAGAGGGCTTATCTTGGGATTCCGTTGATTGCATTTGCCACAGAGCTTCATGGGTCTCGAATACGTTCGAGGTCCTCAGTTGTCTTCCATACCACTTGATTTCAATACCCTTGATAGGTTTTAGGATTGATACCCTGTTCATTGCGGTCCACCCGACTATCGACTATACCTGCCTGGTGACCATTCGCGCACTGGCAACCTAGTTGCCTTTATTTTAGGGACTTACATAGGTGACTGCGAGGGTATACTGTGATACCTAGGATAGACATCGGGCCATGCTTTACAGAGTATACTCAGAGGGTGATTCCATATTCGAGTTGCACTTGCACCGATAAGTTTCTCTAGTGTTGGCTGGTGTAACTGTTCTTCCAACTAGCTAGTGATCTGCTTGTCTTATCTCATAGGGAATTTTTCTAGTGTGTGTTGGTTCTTGAAAATTTATAGAAAGCCCTAGTGTGTCTTTGATATTCTCACACAGTGGAGGATCAGGAGCTCCATTGGTCACAAAGGCTTCTTGTCCTATCACCGGCTAATCCTGAGCCACCCCCGCCACCACTAAGGCGAAGACTAGACCAACAAGGGTCTTTTGAGACAACTGGGTTACAGGAAACTGTGCCTAACCCATCTTCGAGAGGAGAACATTTGATTCTAGAGGAAGCAATCATTTCTGACCTCGGAGTGGAAGTTCTTAGTCTGTATAACCCTCCCATCATTGATCTATCGATGCCCATCGTCGTACAGGTTCAACCTTATGAGTGTTAGGTAGTGTCGCAAGTAGCAATGGAAATGAATGTTGCTACTTCTTCAGGGAATACTCATATTTCCTATACAAATGTCACTACAGGGGGTGTTTTGCCTCCTAACCAACCATTGTCGATCTGGGCCACTATGGTATCAATTACTTCTACCTCGGGCAATGGTCTAATTTCGTCTACGGCAGTGATCACTGCTCTGTTCACCCAGAATGAGACAGGCCCTCCTTTCTCATACAGGATGCCTGGCTTTGGTACAAGCATTGTACTTTACTACTCCACTCTACAAACTTTAGGTCTAGGGGTAGGGAGCTCTAACGCTCCTCTGCAAGGATCCATGGCTATCACTTCAGCTCCTTATAATGCTTTCCCTTACGGAGGAGGTCATATACCTCCTTCGTCCCCTTCGCTCGACGGTGCGCACCAACAACCCACTGGGCCGAACATAAACTATATTTCGTTTGGAGCAGGTGGTCAAGGACTTCCATATTATAGCATGTTAGTTGGATCGACACCATTCTCTTTATTCGGTGCATTTGGTAACAACTCATTCTCTTCAGCTGTCGTCTCAGCCGGGGGCAACTCCGGTTATGGAAAACAAAATCCTGTATAGGGTACTATTCCTGCACAAGGGGAAAAGTCAGGAATTCCTTCCTCACAAGGACAATGGAATCCATGTTAGGGATGTCGACCAGGGGCAACCCCTTCCATAGTCAATGGAACCCCGGGAAAGTCTCAACACCTATTCCCATCGGATCGGCAAGGGGCAACCCTTCCCAAAATCCTTGGAATGCAATGCACACCCAACATTCTACGTCCTATTAGGAGAGTCAGCCGATGATGTCTC
Organism: Picea sitchensis; assembly: GCA_010110895.2. Classification (NCBI taxonomy): domain Eukaryota; kingdom Viridiplantae; phylum Streptophyta; class Pinopsida; order Pinales; family Pinaceae; genus Picea; species Picea sitchensis. The sequence goes on from SNQJ01S0141423.1 coordinate 9,432, forward strand.
AACAAGTGCAAAATCTGTATGCCAGTCATGGCCATGGTTTTTACCAGAACCTTGGCCAATAACCTAACGTTTCCTGGCAACCTAGTGCCAGTCAAAATCTAGGCATGTTTTTCCATGGTTATTATAAACAACCTAAAGTCCCGTTTCAGGAAACTTTACATTTGCCAAACTTGACAAGGTTATTGAATGACCCTATCTGTCATGATCCGCATTGGCCTCCTATGCTGACCAAGTTTCCTTTAAACATTCCAAACTTCAAAGCTAATCCTAATGAAGATCCATGTGATCATGTGACTACCTTTCATATGTGGTGCTCGTCCAATTCATTGAAATATGGCTCCATCCAGTTGCATCTGTTTCAACGCACTCTCATAGGGAGTGCCATGAAATGGTACATTGAGCTCGATCACTCGAGATACTCTTCCTTCGGAAAATTGGCAATGGATTTCTTAATCCATTTCCAATTACCTGTGAAATACGATGTTGGCACCAAATTGCTGGCCAACTTTGAACAGAAAAAGGAGGACCATATCTCTGATCACATTCGAGAATGGAGACATCAGGAGAGTTTGATAAAAGTGCCAGTCCCACCATCATTCCTACTAGAGTGCTTCCTTAAGTCTTTGGTACCTCAGTTATCCAAAGACATCACAACTTCGGGAGTGTTTTCTGAAGAAGATGCAATAATGAGAGATCAACAGCTAGAGATGATTTACTCTCAGTCTGGTTTACTTTATGTAATATTTACAGATGCACCACGGTCAATACTTGACAAGACCAGATAGAGAGTTGGACCACATGCCGATGGTATTGTTGGTTCAGCACAAACGAAGCCCGCTGATCAACTATCAAAACAATTGCAACAATTTGTGATACAATAGAAAGTGGCTAGCCAGACCACTAGTCTAGCTGCCCCCCCTACACAAACGTCGGATGTACACACTGTGTAATCGACAAACCCGAAGGCCACCCAACAGCTGATGGAAAGAAGAAACAACGAAAGAAAGGTAAGGGGGATAAGAAACCTATCAATAATGCTAGCAGGGGAAACACAGAAAATAAGAAGTTGAAGTATCTGTGTAACTTGTGCATGGAAGACCACCCAACTCACTAATTCCCTTGGCTTACGGAGGCCCAAAAGTTATTGGCACAGCAGCAGCCTGCTGTGTTAATGAACCCATTTCAACATGGGAAAAATTTAACTCAAGCCTCTCCAAGCACAGATGGGGGAAGTCAAGGACCCCCTCCATCTTCGAGTAATCCTTCAGCCGTGAATGTGTATATGATGAAAGGTGATGCCTATATATTGACTAGAGTGCATGATTGGAGAATGCCAAACACCTCTGAGAAGAATAAAGAAGCTGAAAACCCACCTCTTCCTCTCCATATCGAGAAGACGTTGGGAGAAACAATGAAACGCATCCCAAAAGGTGTGTTCAAGAAATCTTCTCATAATCCAAACACAAGGGCTGCCCAGAACTACTCTGTGGTGGAAGATTTGTCTCAAACCCCTTGTGTGATGTCTTCTTTGAAGGTCCTCCAAAGCTGCCCTTCCCAGAGAAAGTCTCTATTCGCCACCCTAGGATCTGCTGAGACTTGTAATTCGTGTATGATCATGCTTGATATGACCGACTTAAAACCTCGTATCCCTTACCACATGGCATTTCATATAGTAGTGGCTTACACCACAAAAACTTTTACCTAGAACATTTTTTGCACGGTGGTTGATGAGGGTGCCTCAACATGCGTGATGTCATTGGCATGTTGGAAGGCCATAGGCCAACCCATTTTGTCTTTGTCACTGACTCTTCTTACCACTTTCGATGGTCATTCGTTCCAACCACATGGAATCATCCCCTCTTTTCCCATGCAGTTAGGGGGGAAGACTGTGTGCATTGAGGTTGAAGTGGTCGATGCATCTCTCGACTACAATCTCTTGTTAGGAAGGAGTTGGACCTATGCTATGCAAGTAGTAGTCGCTATAGTTTTCCGGGTCTTGTTGCTTCCACACGAGGGTTAGATCGTGACCATTTATCACTTGTCTTTCTCCCGTCCTGACCCTTCATCGGGGACATCCGTAGTCTTGATGATCGATAATGCTCAACCCGACATCATCAACATAGGAGTTGGTTTGTACCCACCTTTGATGGGTACTTTTGATTACCCATCCCCTTCCGTCAATGTTAAGTTTGTATCAGACCAGCCTAAGGTTGATATTTTTCAAGTCTCATCATTTCGTATGACCTACTTCAACGATCCATGGAATCTTCCTTCCCCATCAGCCATGATGGAAGGGAAAGGGCACCATGGTATAGCCATGCCCTTGTCCACGACAGAAGTTGTGGACTCAATAGTTCAACAAGTTTCTGCCAACCCTGATCCGACTCCCGCACAAGAGTTAGATCCAATTATCGAGCCTACTTGGACTCAAGGTTCCTTTATTTATATTGCTTCTTTAGACTTAGTCTTGCCTTCAGACGAAGAAATTATTGAAGTAATGACTAGTCCAGACAGAACCTGGGATGATCTCCACCACAAATCTTATTTTCTCCCAGAGTTAAGCAGAATTGAAGCAGGAGAATTCACTTTGACTATGACTAGAGATAGGTCTTGTCTTATCAATCCCTTGGCTATGCACACTATTACACTGAGGGTAATATGGAAACCATCACTAAAATGATACCTATTGACATTTCCAGAACCCTTGGCATCGTGGAGAATATTTTCGTCGGAGCTGACTGTTCCCCTGAGAAAATTTGAATATACACAGATTTATTTAAATAATTCTATGACATTTTTTCCTGGTCTTACAAGGAAATGCTAGGCATTGATCCAAGAATCATCGAGCATGAAATCATGACTTATCCTAATGCTAAGCCAGTCCGGCAGAAGCTTCGTCCGGTCAATCCTAAGAAAGAAGCAAATATTAAGGCTGAAGTAGAGAAACTGCTCCAAGTAGGTTTTATCTACCTCATCCATTTGACTCAATGGGTGTCAAATCCTATTCTGGTTGACAAAAAATAGGGTCTGATTCACATATGTATGGACTTCCATGATTTGAACAAAGCTTGTCCAAAGGATAGTTTCCCCACACCATTTATTGACTAGATAGTCAATGAATTCGCAGGTTGCGATGCCTTTTCTTTCATGGATGGTTTTTCCGGATACAATCAGATACAGATCAAACCCGAAGACCAACACAAAACCACTTTCATTTGTCCATGGGGTACATTCTCTTATTGGAATATGCCTTTTGGTCTGAAAAATGCTAGAGCTACTTTTTAGCGGGCCATGTCTTTTGCTTTCCACGATCTCAAACATATAGTCGAAGCCTACCTTGATGATTTAGCATCACGATATTGTAAGAGAACTAGTCATCCCACACACCTCCAAATTATCTTTGAGTGATGTCGCTACTATCGGATTTGCTTGAATCTAAACAAATACAGTTTTTGTGTTACGTCAGGTCCTCTACTAGGTTTCATAGTTTCGACAATAGGGATCATGGTCGATCCTCTCAAAGTTGAGGCAATAGTTCAGTTGCCTCCACTGTGCACAATGCTTCAGCTTCAAATTTTATAGGGAAAAGCGAACTTTTATGGTGTTTCATCACAAACTATGCCAAGATCACAAAGGGCTTTATGTGTTTAATAAAGAATGATGTTCCGTTTCATTGGGACGAAGCCACTCAATGCTCTTTCGAAGCGTTGAAATGCACCCTCACCACTGCCCCTCTTCTTCGACCACCCAATTATAATAAATATCTCTTATTGTACTTAGTTGCGGAAGAGTCGACCATAGGTATGGTCTTGGTTCAAGAGGATCATTTTCTCTTAGAATATGTGATTTATTACCTGAGTCGAGGCCTAGTTGGACTGGAACTCAATTATTCCCACATTGAGAAACTTGCACTAGCAACAGTGCATGTTGTCCAATGGTTCCATCACTATATCTTGTTTCACAAGACCACTGTCATTGTTGTTTTGAATCCATTTCAATATGCATTGACACAACGTGTAATTGGTAGAAAGATCAATAGATGGATAGTTGTCCTCCAGGAATTTGACTTAGATTTTGTTTCTGCAAAATCCAAAAAGTCGTTGGTTTTTGCGGAACTCATCTCGGAACTTCTGGACGAGTCAGGTGATGTTATGCTTGAAGAGTCACCTATTAAAGGAGACTTGTTTTTGATCGCGTCTTCAGACCCTTGGTATGGAGATGTACTATTCTATCACTAGACTTTGAAGTTTCCTACCTCTACTTCTCGTGATGAGCATCGTCATATATTCCATTAGGCCAAGAACTCTCTCATACTCGAGGACACTTTATATCGACAGGGTGTAGATTCCATCATTCATCGATGTCTCACTCATGAAGAAGCAAAAATTGTGCTTAACAATTTCCACACTGGAGCATGTGGTGGTCATTTGTCTGGGTTGGAAACAACCCAAAAGATTCTACGATCCGGTTACTTCTGGCCGAAATTAATCAAAGATTGTCTTGGGTTGGTCAAGAAGTGCCACCCTTGTTAGATCTTCTCTTGGAAGATGAGGGCACAACCTGCTCCCATGATTCCCATCATTAACGTTGGTCCCTTCACCAAGTGGGGGATTGATTACACTACATGCAACCCCCCTTCAACAAGGGGGCACTATTATATCATCATAGAAGTAGACGACTTCACCAAGTGGGTCGAAGCTATGCCAACGTTCAAAGATGATGGAGAGACCGTAACTCTCTTTTTGTTTAACTAGATTATAGCAAGGTTTGGTGTCCCGAAATAGATTGTCACTGACCACAGCAGTAACTTTCAAAACAAAATGATGTCTGAGTTAACATCAAATCTTGGGTTGAGGCAAGAACATTCATCACCCTACTACCCACAAGTGAATGGTCAGGTGGAAGCTGTAAATAAATCTCTTAAGACAATTCTACAGTGAAAGATCAATTCAGCCAAGTCAAATTGGCATTTGATGTTATACTCGGCATTATGGGCCTACCGAACGTCTGTTAAGAATGCAACCGGTTTCTCATATTTTCAACTTGTTTACGAGTTGGAAGTAGTATTTCCCATAGAGTGACAGATTTCATCTCTAAAATTGGTAGTACAGTTATTGCCAGACACTTTACCACTTGAAGAGCGTTTACTATACCTCGAGCAGCATTGTGAAGTGGCCTTTGATAACGAGGATCACAAGAAAAAATTCAAGTGTCAGTATGATCAGTCTGTTCATCCTCGAATCTTATTTGAAGGTGACCTTGTCTTGGTCTATGACCAAGATAAGGACCCCCTGGGGGCAAGCAAGTTCAAACCCATGTGGTTCGGACCTTTCATCGTAAGAGAGGTTCTAAAGAAGGTTGTCGTCTGGTGGACTTTGAGGGAAATGCTTTGGCAGAGCCTAGAAATGGGCTCTACCTCAAGAATTATCACTCATAGGTGGGTTGCCTCGGGTGACTTCTTGTACATATGTATAGTTCTTGTACATTTTCTTTTTTAATTTTTGTCTTTTTGTTTTTATGGATACGTCATTTTTTATGTCATCTTTTTCATAGTGGCAGATGTCAAGTGAATCAGAGGTGTTCATTGGGTTCACAGACGGTGCTAGCCGGCACACTTAGAGGTTTTCTTCCACAGCTTGGGTGATTTTCACACCTCATGGCCAGTTGCTATCTTCAAGAGGTATCTGTTTAGGTGACACCACAAACAATGTCTCTGAATACAGTGCAGTTCTAGAGTTTCTTCATGACTCTTTTTCACATGGTATCTCTCACCTTCGGGTCTATTTAGATGCTCAGTTGGTTGTGTCTCAGTTAAATGGGGTTTACCGCATTTACGATCCTACTCTACACCGACGGTTCCTTAGGGTACATCTTTTAGAATGAAGATTTGATTACATTACGTATATCCATGTTCCTAGGAGATTGAATCAAGTTACAGATACTCTAGTTAATCATATATTAGATTGGCATATTGCACGCATGTAAGAAAACACACACACACACACACACATGTAAATACATTTACAAATATAATGTAATCCATAAGGCATAAAAAGATGTAAATATATATATATATCAAAAATATCAGAGTACACGAGTGGGTGCAAGCACCTCAAAAATATGTCCAGCAAGAGTCACAGGGCTTATACCCTAAAAAATATACAAAAGGTGCCCTCATCATGTAAAAAGTCTAGCCTAGCTAAGGGTGGGGCCTATTTTCCCTGCCATAGTGAACAATGGTATTGCCCAAGTGCTGAAAGGGCTAGAACCAAGTCCATGGCACCCCAACAACATGAGGCTGCATTGTTGGTGGCAGGTCCTCAATCTCTGCCATTGGGATTGTGCAAGTGAGTGCAATAAGGTTATGCTCCACCCATATCAAAACTCTATCAGCCTCTCCTGGTGGAGGCTCCTTGCTACTGCTAGTCCTGCCTCTGGTTGAGGACGCTGCCTGCTCCTCGCGAAATATGTTGGATGCACTAGTCCCACATCTGCATATAACGGATACATACTTGTCAGATACTTTGATACAAAAAAAAATGATATATATATAAAAGAAATAAAAATTAAATAACTTTGAAAAAACAAAACAAGCATACCTAACTCTCCTCACTCTACTCCGGGAGGTACGACCATGTCATGGCTCCTGGAGAATTCGATCTTGACATAGGGGTAGTCTTATTTCATCGAAATCTATCGTGCCCACCAAGCAAAAAAATTGTCATCAAAGGCCTCGATAGTCCTCCCTCTCCCCTGTCGCAACAGCAACATCGCCCACCTGCATAATGATGGGAGAGAGACCTCGTGCCCTCATATCGTCTCTCTAGAGATGATATTGGGTACACTCTCAAAGATGAAAGAGCACAAAATGGTCCCAAACCTGATGTTTATGTGCACCCGCACTCGACAATCTGTCAACTGTATTTTCATGCATGTTAGCATGGTTGTACTCCAGTCAAAAATTTGTGCATTTAAACACTGAACTTCACAATGCATGTGCGCCCGAGAATCCTGATGTAAAGTTGCGGATCCAGTGATCTTCCCAATGAGTAGAATAATATTTTTCAGTGTTAGGTTGTTGATCTTATGAATAGGCACCTGAGAACCTACCTTCTCAGTACCAGCCTCGCAGTGGAGTCCAATCAACTCCTCGATGTTGTGTGGCCCAGGGGGAAAAGTGCGCAGGTTGACTGGTTCCCCTCTCCTTGAGAGGCTATTCATAAAATAGATGTCCTGAGTCATTGAAGTCAACGACTGTCCCTCAAGCATGAATGCCTCTACATCCGGGTGCTAGTAATCTACCAAGGCATTTAGCAGCCTGGGTTGTGCCCTCGTGAACGGACACTGGAAGAATTTTATCAACCCACATTGTGATAAGGCAGCGACAGCAGTGGGGTCTTCTGAGACCAAAAAATTAAATTCCTTATGTTCCCTCTCTCTCCAATGAACATACATCCTGCAAACAAAAAAAAAATGGAGAGTTAACGCTTGCATTCCATTTTTTCCCACTTATTGAGGGTGTATGCGGGTTGTACTGAGGATAGTCGCATGTACATGCAGGTAGTTTCTCTTCTGCCCACTTACACATGTGGGTTGTTCTTGGACATCCAACGTACACGTAGGGCCGACCCTTTTAAAGGTTAGCGCCCCCCCCTGAAAAAAAAAATTTGAAAAAGGAGGAATGGAAATGCAAGAGGGGTTAATTTGTACTTACTTGTTCCAAGCAGAAGTTTGTTTCATCCACTGAAGCTCCCGGAATCAACGCTTTTGACAAAGTGGTGTTTTTGTCTTCTTAGTCAATTTCTCAGTTAACAATGGTGATAATGAGCTACCAGCTTCTAATTATAGACTTTTTGGCCCCTTTTTGTCATTTTTTGAACACCTTTGTTGTTTTTTCTAGATGGAAAATCATTTAGTATGGGTCAAGAGTTTCTTATGGAATGTTACGATAAGTATCACTTTGGGTATTGGGAAGTTTTTTGGAAATTTGGGTCTTTTTAAAGGTCCTTTGGTAAAAAGTCATTTTTTCAACTTGTTGCATTTAAGTTAGGATTCCACCTCCACTTTCTATATATCATTGTATTTTTCTCTTTGCCATAGGATCGACCCCACCGAGTTGTGACACAGAACCATCTTTATTGCTTTAGAAGTGTCGTAATTTAGTGGTAGAGCCTACCATGACATGGATGCCCTAGGTAGATCCTGGTTGCATTTTTGGCGTCCATGTCATCGTTAATGACTATAGGCTCGAGAGTCCTTATTAGTCTTGTCCTAATTACGGGTTTGAGCCTCATCTGCATGATTCATCATCACTCTTGACCTCATCCTCGGGACTCCTAAATAGCGATGGGTCTTCTTTTAATCCCTTTTCAGACCCTCTAAACATGAAAAGATTATAGAGCGATCTTGTTGCCCTTCACACTCGCTAAACTAAAATTTGAAGGCACATATGTTTGTTGGTAGTTTACCTCTTTTTTGGTCCGGATGGTCAACTGTACGAACAAAGGTATACTCTAGGAGCTTCGGTTCTCTAGAAGAGTATTCTCAGGTATAATGTTAACCCTTTTTTGGACCTAAGGGATTAAATTTACGAGAAAGGAACCCCCACGGAGTCCATAGTTAAGCTCTTTTCAGACTCCCTAAAACTGAAAAGATCTTCGAGTGACCTTGTTCCTTTAGAATCATTAAAATGGTCTAGAAGAACATCCCATATGGAGTCCATAGTTAATCTCTTTTCAGACTCCTTAAAAGTGAAAATATTGTTGAGTGATCTTGTCTTTGTCACACTCATTAAAATGATTTTGAATAGACATCTTTTCGGTGCTAGTTTACCCCTTTTTCGAACTGACTAAGACTACCTTCGAAAAGGGTACCCCAGTGGAGTTTCCTTTTACGTTTTTTCAGACTCTCTAAAAATGAAAAACCGTTGAGCTTACCTTCTCTGGGCTTGTTAAAATTACATTGAAGGATGTTATCATTATGTCTTATTAATTGCATTTGCATTCCTGCATCTTTGGCCTAATGTCAGCTCCATGTTTCCCTCAACTAAACCATCTGCAACATGCCTTATACGCAAGCCTTGTATCACTTTGCCTCTGCATCTTGACACCTTGACCCATGGAGGGATTTTCCCAAGTGTCTTTTTCTTGCATATGTCTCCTTTCTATGAGCATTTGTGTGTTCCTTTTGCTTGGAACTAGTATGTTTGTGACACTTGTTCCTCCTTTGTAATGTATCATTCTTTTATTATTTTTCAAGCTTCCCAAAAATTATTGAAAAAATATATATATATATATATATATATATACCTCAAAAAGAGGAAGGGAAAGTATTTTCTTTTTGTTGGCAGCACAATGAGTCTCCCTTGGACAAAGCACATCCTTCTGTTTGTTCCTCAAGCTCTGGGATTTAATATGACCGTAGGAAGTTGTTCTCGCTACATAGAGTTGTGTCCTCCTCCGTTTGGTTATTCTTCCAAACATATGGAGAGTTTGCGTTGCCTCCTGCATCGTGAACTTATGTCAATACCATGCTGCCTGAGTCTCATCATTTGTCGTGCTATTGTTCAAGGGATTTTTCTACCAAGCTTGAGTTGACCCTTCTGTAGTTTGTCTCTTGACCTCATGCCCAACCATCCCAAAAGCCCAATCAAGTATTTGTTCGAAATCATTGAAGCCCTTAGCCTGATCATCAAGATCCTCTAGTTTTTTCTTGATGAGTTGTCGAAGACCTTTGGGTAGTGAATTAGTACACTCATATTACACTCCTACCCGAGTTGTGAATATTTTGAAGTTGTTTCTTGAGCTCTGAAGACCTCATCTCTAGCCATCATGCATCATTATCTTCTTGAAGATGGATACTATACAAGTATATTTTTTTGATTTCGATATGTATATCTATTGTGTATTTCTCACGGCTACAATTTATATAGTTATATGACATGGATCTGTAGTGTATTTGATTGGCATCCATGATTTTATTTCATTATGAGCATGCATATGGCCTCCTCGGTGAGACAATTGTTATTTTCATATGGCACTTCCCGAACTCTGGTCCCTGGGCTCACTCGCTTCATACGTTGGTGAACATTGGTAATATATTTCGGCCATCAGATGCTCTTCTGACCTCACACATTAGGGGGCATCTGTTATAACCCTAATTTTCACTAGACATGCATACCTGGCATCAGGCCATCTCACTTGCCATTTTTTCCAAGACACCATTAAACAACTCTTCTAAAAACCATCATTTTGAAGATGTACGCACTCTGCACCACTGCTACCCACGTGTATACTCTAGCTGACCCATCACAGCCCACATATACTGACAAAAGCACAAAAAATAGAAAGTTGCAGATGGAATACAGATTTGTGGGTAATTGCCTAAACCATTTGACCACTCATAGCTGGTCACTCAACCGGATAATTACCCTCTTTTAGCCTATAAAAGAAGAGGTAGGGGTCCCATTCAAGGAGAGAAAAATAATAGCAAAGAAACTCTACCATTTTTTGCATTCCCCTTGCCCCAATATTTTGCAACCATTTTGTGATAATTAAAGAGGAGAAGCATATGTGGAAGCGGTTGGTGCACAATTGAAGAGGAGCCCAGGACCAGATTCGAGGAGTACTGGTCGATCTCACCATTGTAAGTTACTTTTGTGAGGTTAATAAGAATTAATTACTTTTCCTGTCCCACCATATGAGGTGTTCAATATTTAGTTTTGATTATATTTTATTAGAACCTCTAACTCACTAATTCATATATAAGATGCATGTTTGGAGTTCTTTGTTTGTCTGTTTATGAATGTAGGTTGGCTTTAGGAGGATACTTGCAGTCAAAGAGCTACCAAACACAAAAGGATCGACACCAAACGCGAAAGTTCAAGGTAGAGTTACCAGATCCTTTTATCCTTGTGTTTTATGCATGAATGTGGGGTCTATGCTGGGATGATAGTAAAAAGTAGGAGTCTTTAAAGGGTCATTTCTGCATGCATTATAGAACCCATAGTGCTAGTCCCTAGGTGGATTTCCCACCCACAACATCCGAGTTGGTTATTCAGTCAACTCCCACATTTTTACTTCACATGACATGGAAGAAGCCAAGCTGATTAGATTATTTTGTTAACAAATCATTCCATTGATAGAGTCTAGAGAGATTTATATTTTATGGAAATGTTTGGTGATGTAGGGATCATAAAATGACCATTGAGTCCCACTAATTATGGCCTTACTTACTCCTTTGTATATTAACATAGTTGGACCCTAGAATAATGATTGTTATTTTCCTTCATTGTTGGTTATGATTCCTAGACTCCAAACAAATTTTATTTCCTTTCTTCCTTTTGGGTCATAGATGACCACCCCCCCTCACCACACCTACCACCCCTTTCTATAGAGTATTAACAATGAGAGGTTCTTTTTTATTTTTACAACACAAAGAAAGAGAAATGAGATTCAAGCAAACAAATGAACTCATTATGCAACCAATCAACTATTATGTTAGTTGGAGGCATCACTCCCTAGTTTAATAATGAACACAAATTAGGACATATCCCTTAA
>SNQJ01S0141424.1:0-20728 GCA_010110895.2 Picea sitchensis
CTAGTTTCTCGAAGCACTGGTTTATTTAGAGGCATGACATGTTGTATTTTTGCTAAGCCTTCTCAGTTATCCCATTGTTCCAAACACTTGATTATTAGTGATTTCTTAAGTTACCAAGCATCCTTAGCCTACAACCCTAAGGAGTTTCTTGGAGTGATAACAGGTACAATTCCATTTCTAAATTGGATAGGCGGGTAGGTAGGCCCTTAAGGCTCCAGTGCTTCAACTGAAGCTCTAATACCATGTGTAGTGACCGTATTAATTTAAGTCTATTAATTGCATAAACTGAAACAATAACTTCTACTTGATTGCAGAAAACTCAGTAATTTCTTTTAATTCAACATATACACATGTTAAATTAATCAATGAACAACAATTTCATAATAGAATAAAAATTACTTAACAGAATAATACAAATTTACCTCTTCCTGATGCTAATTTCTCCATTGACCCGGTTGTCCAACCCGCTTCTTTGTTGTTGCCTGATGCGCTGACCAACTCTGCCCAAACCGTGTTTCCTCCCTACCATCTAGGAGCAGCCTGTCCGACTTCCTAGCTCCAAGATACCGTAAGGTTATCCTGGCCCCCGTGCCCAAAACCCCCAGCAAACCGGTGCCCCCCCATAATGATCCTCCCAGACTGTAGAACTTCAACTCAGAACCAGAAAATCCAAGCCCCGAAACCAGAACTCTCTCCTTCTCCAAAATGCTTCCTCTCCCAATCATGCCTCCTCCTCCTCGTAAGACTCCCCCTGTCATATCCCCTCCACCGACTCTCTTCCCGATCATTAATATCTTATCCCTTCATTATTATCTTATCTCTTTATTTAATGTCTTATCCCCTTATTAATATCCTATCCTCATATTTAATGTCTTATCCCCTCCCGCATAAGTAAATCATTTAATTAAACAAATTAAAATTATTAACCCTTTTAAATTTATTACCCTGGTCATTCAATGTGATAGGTAATTAATTTAATTAATTATTTAATCATAAGTTATAACAATTAATTAATTAATAAATATTTAATTAATATTATTATGCCAATCTTTGTTTAAGTAAAACCATGTTAGGACAATTAATTACCTAATTAATTTTGCTTAATAATCCCTAAGCATATATTCAACTAGGGTTGTTACAATAAATCCTAGGTGTGCATGAAGTAAATCCAAAATAACCATGTAAATGTGTTGAACCTGCACAGAATAGATCTAGCTAGAAATTACCACACACATTTGCAGAGAGAAATTGAGAAAGAAGAAGCAAGAGAAAAAAGAATGGAAGAATTCTCATTAACGATTTTCCACTCTCAAAGAGTGAATAATTTACAATAGATATAGGATACATGAGTAAATAATTTGCCATAGTGGTGGTCTAGAGTGATCTGGACACACACCAGCAGTTACAGGAGTAAATTGTCACCTAGTCTAGTCTTTCAGGAAGTTACGGGAGTGAATTGCCACCTAGTATGAGTTAACTAGTCTATCAGTCTTCAGTTAATTGACTGAAACAGAGTGAAGTGAGGAGGATATTAGGGAATCATGAGTAATGTGCCAGTCTGGTGATGATCCCAAGGACAATGTGAATTCATTGGTGATGATCTCAATGTTGCATGGTTACAATCCCAATGTAGCATCTAGACTCCACTCAACTGATCAAACTGAAGTGAAAACTAAAGAGAATGTTCTCCCTAGAGGAATATTCTTCCTAAAATATAGGAGATCGAATAATGACTAATAAACAAGGAAAAACCTTAGGAAAAATAAATCCTAGTTGTGTGTGAAGTAACTCCAACACACAAGACTCACATGAGGATTGATTTATAAGCATTAGAAGAATGATATTGAAGAACCAAAGAAGAGAAACCTCACTTTTGATGAATTTTAGAATAGATCATTGATAAATAAATGGTACTCATCATTGTGTCTATAGTGTTAGACAATTAGGCCTCAGTTTTTCTGCCTTTGCTAGACTTGCAATTACACAAGCTATTGTTCATGGATTAATTGATGATGAAAAAAAATGAATCAATACGAGGATAGGATTTATTTGTTGGAAAATCAAGTCAAATATTACAAGTCCAACCAATATGATGTCTCTACCTTTATTGATTATGCCTTCAAACTTTAGAATGAATTAGATACTATTTTATGAATGAGATAAATGCCTACAAGTTCAAATCCAAGATATTTAGATATCCAAAACCATATCCAATCTTGGAATATTTCACACAAACAAGATCAACTACATTTTGATATTGTAAAAATATGGCAGGAATATCTTGAAGGCATTCTTGCAGAAATATCGAATTTCACTCAAACAACTTTGTAGGAGATCAAATATGGTCTTATATATTGGAGAGATTCAATTGATAAATCTCTTATGGGAGTTCAACACAAAATAGTTGATTGTACTACAATGTAGCAAGTGACAAATAATATGGATAATACTTGCCATTTCCCATATTTTGGAGAAAAATATAATTTATTCCCACAGGTTAAAGTATCTAGATCATTTGTCCCCTCCCAAGTATTGATGAGGTAGTTATAAAAATATATGTGGAGGACCCTACTAGGGACATTATGTTGATTAAGACTATATTTTCTTTTAAAAAAATGATTACATTTTGTATTAAATTAAAGAGGGGGCTACGACTGTACAATCGATCCTTTTAGTACAAATGAAAAGGGATGACCTTGTCCAAAAAGATTACATAATGTTAAAAAAATGTTGAGGTGTTGGAACAGGGGCAGACCCAGGGTTCAACACTTCAACAACGCACCAACAAAACCCTAACTACCGGCCATTTCGGCAACACCTGTGAAGCAGATGAAGTCTCGCCTGAGGTAGAGGCAGGGATGGTTGCAGGACTCCAGTGCCTGCAACCTTAGTTGGGACACGGATCTGTGATTACAATACTCTAAAAAATCACTTAGCAATTACCATTCATCAGTATTTAACCAATATTTACTTCGTATATAAAAACTTTAATTACAGAGTAACACAATACTCAACCAGATCTAGACATCTAAGCACTTAGCATAAAGAAACAGATCAGATATAGCATTCATTCACATCACTGAGCACTAAGCTATTACATCATATGCTTCTAACATTCATAAAGATAAAAACACTAAGCATAAATCACATCAAAGGCACATAGAAATAATTGAAATGCACAAAGCAACCATAACATAGGATATACGTGGTTCACCCCCAGCCTGGGGCTATGTCCACCAACTCTTCTCTTCTTTATTATCTTCTTTTGAATCTTCTTACAAGCACATAGCATCAAAATACTACTCCGCAGAGAATAAGAGATCTGCGCGCACCTCACCATATCCTCCTACCCTGAGCTAGGTTACAGCACAAAGCCCTTACACAATCTCTTACAGTTACTTGCACTTGGCCTTGCAAGTCTCACACAGTATGCACAAAACAATTACAACTATCACTTGCACTTAACACGTTGGCCTTCACTTTCCCTTAGCACACCCCTTACTTACATCACATATCTTTCTATTTATACATTATGAAAGGGTCTAAACATGGGTAAACCCATGGGCCAACATCCCATACCCGTTACATAAGCCCCAAACCCAAAAATGCCCTAAAAAGGGGCCGAGATCCTGTGATCTCCACTTCGACTTGCGCTCCACCTTCGACAGCCCGTCGAAGTCCCAAAATAGGTCAAACCTGACCAAGGATCTCCAAAACTTGGTCAAGGTCCAATATGGGGATTTCTTCTCGTTTGACCCATTTTTTAAATTCTAGAGCTATTATTGACTATATGACTTGTATATATCCTTACTTACTAACCAAGAAAAATTATATACTTGCAAAACATCATAAAAAATAGATAATGATGCTAATAGGCCTAGGATGGATAATATTCATTCTTCCTATGATTGATGACAATAAAGATGGATATACTCTTATGACATGTTCAGAGTGTTGCTCCATAGTGTCATACTCCGCAATTATTTCTCACTTGTGTCCAAATGAACATACACAACTCATTAGTAAGGCACAACGCCTCAACTTTGCAAATTAACTTGCTTGAAATTCTTTGATTTCGTTTCTTTTTCTTCTAGATTCTCTTGGTTTATCTCTTCCTCTACCTATACCAAGATTAATTAGTTGTTATGCTTATCCCATTTGGCCTTCAACCTGTTAGCACCATGATTTTCATGGCTAAGGTTAGAGGTTTGCCAACAATTTGCAAAGTCATGCTTGTTAGCACCCATGTTTTTTTTATGCCTGGCATCATCTAACATCTCCAAGGGCCAGTTTCAAAAGGAATCTTATCATTTATTTATTCCCATTTCAATTTGCAACTGCGCGCTGCAAAATTCACTGTGCATCGCATAGAGGATGTTGTCGCGTAGAGGATGTTGTCGCGCAGAGAATGTCATCGCGTAGAGGATGTTTTCACGCAGAGGATGTTGTTGCACATATTATGTTTTCATGCAGTGGATTTTTTCACACAGTGGGATATCTCGCAGTGGATTTTCCTGCACACATGCTACAGGTCGCACTGCGTAAATTACTAGTTTAGTAGTCAACTTCAATATCAATTTCCAACCAACTAGAGAGTAATTTTGAAAATACCCAAGTATTTTTTGTCAAGGACAAACAAAATAATAAAAACATCTCTCATATTTGTAAAATGTGTCACGGATTGGGAGATTCGAAGGAATCTTTGAGCCCTATTTTTCAGTTTCCGTGATTTCCTGTCCGAGACATGTTTTTGAGACACGTAGTCCGGCCAGATAGAGATGAATATCAAGAAACCGAGAGAGGTTTTTCTTTATAACGATCTTAGATACAAAAACCTCTCTCCGTTTCTAAAAATAGGTTTTAATAAGTTAGATATGATGTCATATTTAATGCCTATTTTACCATTTTGTTGCGCATTATGTTGCATTTTTGTTGTAGGTTACTGTTGCGTAGCAGACTTGTTGTGTAGGGGTGATAGAGTAACCAGAGGTGAAAATGATGACTTATCACAACCATAGGGTCGAATGTTGATCATAATCAATGACTATAAAGAATATTTCGGTTACGATTATGATTTGGAAAAGTCGGGTTTTCTATTTTTAGTGAATCCGTTGAAGTTATTATTCTCTTTCAAAGGAAATGGATCCATGATTCTAGGAGAGAGTAGATCGAGCCTAACATCCAAGGGTGAAATTATATTTCTATATATGGGGATCATTTTCATGTAAACGAGGTTGGTTGGAAAATTTGGTAGACGATAGCTATTGTATGTAATTTGAAGTTTTGACCAGAATTTAATGCAAAGGTCCCGTGACTTGATGAAAAGATTCTAGTTGTAACAATTGGATGTATTGTGCTTCTTTATTTGCGTATGTGATTTGTTGTTATCTTTATTTTATATCTCTTTATGTCTTTCAGAACGAATTATCGAACCTGTGTATTCGTTGTACAACGCCCTTTGTTTGCGCCACTTAGACAAAACGTTTCCTCTAAAGGTAACTCTAAATTCTTCCACAACGACACTCTTGAGTTACTTCCTGTAATTTCTCCCGCCACACATTACGATTTTACACTGAAGATTGTTGCTCGCCTAGCCTTATCCTCTCAAGTCCATTCACTGAGTCATTTGTCTCGTCTCTTCCTCAGACCGATCCCATAGCTCAAGTCTTACCTTCCTGTGCCAATATAACCAGAACCCATCATATCATGGGTATTAAATCTAGCCATTATTTTCAAAGTCATATCCTGCACGGAGACCACTCCTTTTTCGAGAGAGCCCTCTCTAGATCTGAAAGGCTAGTTTTGGGTCTCAAAGTTGGTTGAAAAAGTTACCTTCGTCATTTGTTTATCAGTCGAATGGATTTACGGAGTGCTAACACATCCTAATCCTTTTGTTTCTAGTTTCTTTAAAATACTTTTCATAATTGTTTTCCCAGACCCTTCTTCATGTCTTTATTCTCCCCATATGCCTATGCAATGACGTCTTGAATTCCATTACAAAGGTGCTCACAACAAAAAATTGAATCTCAAAGATGGTCTTGGATACTTTCCATTTTTCTAGAACCGGATGGAATACACTTGAGATTTACACCAAGTTCATTCATCCCTTTATAGAAAGACAAATAGGAAAACGTATCCCAAATTTTTAAATAATAATTGATGGAAATTGAAAAAGACTTACAAAACAAACCATAGAGAAATAATTCCTATTTTGGATCTAAGTGTCAAGAAGAAGAAAAAACAATGGGTCTTTTAGAATAAAATCCATATG
Organism: Picea sitchensis; assembly: GCA_010110895.2. Classification (NCBI taxonomy): domain Eukaryota; kingdom Viridiplantae; phylum Streptophyta; class Pinopsida; order Pinales; family Pinaceae; genus Picea; species Picea sitchensis. Next base: position 6,272 of record SNQJ01S0141424.1, read on the forward strand.
GAAGTAGGTGGTCCAAGAAAGAACACTTCCTAAGAATTTGTGAACAAAGAGGCTCAAAGGTGAGTAGCATAATACCTAAGCTCAAAGTCTAAGGTATAATTACTACAAGCAACTGGGTCTTGCATTACCTAAACCTAGATCCTAACCTCCACTTTGTCATAGTGATTTCCCTGAATTCCTTTCCTAATACACTTCCTAGAAGACCCTTCTAGTTGAAACCAAATTTTTTGAATGGGAGAAACGAGAGGATAAAGATAATTGAAGCTTCCATATGCACATCACTAGGTGTGCATTCATTCCACAAGCTCTACTCCATATCATCCTACCATGCCTCATAATGGAAACCTTATGTGAGCTATAACAAGCAAAAAAATTGGTCGCCCTTGTAGTCTTTTACATATGAATGCCATTGAATTGATGCTAGTTGTCATTGGTTAATATTTTTTTCATTTGATATGAGAGTTTTTGGACCTGGTGTTATGGTGTTGCCATTGATTTCAAAGAGGTTCAATATGGAGAATGTTGGACATGGTGTTATGGTGTTTTCATTGATGTCAATCAGAGTTATCATTCAAGCTCATTCAGACTATAACTCTGCTAAAGAATTTTGCTACACTAGTTGCAAAGGAACTTTGCAAGAGCATTAACCCTGATGAGGTTGTTGCACATGGAATTGTAGTGCAGGCTACTATTTTGAGTGAAGAAGGAAATGAGAAAGTAAAAGATATGAGGATATAAATAAATATAAGGTGTTCTAGTATTTTTGTTGATAGGTCTTGTGTGGTCATCAAACTCATCAACATCCACAAACCAGTCACTATATAGTTTGTTCAAAGGGTAACCTCAATATTCTTCTTGGAATCTTTTCATCTTCAGCCTTAGTGAAAGGGGAGTAACATCTAGACTGCAGAGGATTTTAAGTATTCAGTAGATATCGATATTAGGGAACTAATATATTTGGAAGATGTCATGGAGAACTGAATCTAGGTCCAAATGGATGACTCACATATGGAATACTTGGAGGATTATTTAGATAATGACTATATTGCTTTAATTTCCCATTTTTTGTCTAAGTGTTTGTATGGAATATATTTCTGCAATAGTGCAACTTGAACCGCCCTATGTAAATGTTTTTACCAAGATGGATTTTGTTACAAACAAGTCACAGGTGAAGAAGTTAATAAGGGTTTATTAAAAATGGCACTGGAAATGAGAGATGTCCTAAAAAATGTTATTGTTCATCCTTGAAGATATCATGGATGAATTCAGTGTTTACTCCATTAAATTTTGTGTTCATTAAAAAACCAATCATCAATTTAGGAACAAAAAAAGTTACAAAAAGTTCAAAATTGGCATCTCAAACTATGATTCCAGAAGCACCTGATTCACAAACTCGAAGATTCTCAAACCAGCCATCATTGTCATTTCCAAGAATGTCAAAGACTTGGAGGTGACACTTAGCAGTACTACATACAATTTTGTTTTCTTTTTCATTTGGTAGAGTCAACAGTGTTGATCAAATTGGATGACGATGAGAAGATAGATCGATGTTGAACATTGATCAGAAGGGAATCATGATTGAACGACCCGTATCGAATTCACGTTTGAAATAACACGATCATTAATTACCAAGGGCGGAACCAAAATTTATATTAATTCAAAATCAATAATCCACGTATTTCTATCACATTTTGGGTTGGGAGTAATTTGAGTGCATATTTCAAATGAGAAATGCATGAGGACCACCCAATAAATCGTTTATTAATACAAAACCATCGATTTGTTTAAACACAAAAATAATCTGTGTTTGAGCTTTCTCTTGGTCACAAGACAAGGGAATATGGAATATAAAGCTATGATAGGTTAAAAGTACTAACTGAGATAACACCTAGTCATAGGATATGGTCACTTGGTGAAATAAAGTGCCTATTGGAAAAACCATAAAACAAGTCTTGCACCTCATTTTTTATCTATTGATCACAACTATTGGTTCTATTGGAAAAAAGGGGTCTAGAGATTAGCAACCATTCACCACAGCAACATAAAAAATGCACCAGAGAAAAGATCAAATCAGATCCTTGAAAGAAATAAAGACACAATGGAAGTGTGAGACAACAATAAGAAGAGTCAATACTTGTGATCAACTTGCAAGAATAAAATAATATATATATGATTAAGATAATTAATATGTCAAAGATCAAGGTTTTTTCAAAGAACTATTACAACAACAGTAAACAGATTTTAGCACCCAAATATTTTATTATTGTTACAACACATGAAGGATAAATGTCGAAAAACTTACAAGGGATTTGAAGTCTTTTGAATTAAAAGACAAAAATAATTAATGAAAAAATGATAGCATTATTATTAAATGAAGACGTGCATTGTATATGATGCATTATCTCACATCAATGATCATTCAAACTATTATATGCATGACAATTTATTATATCATCTTGGAAAGTTATGTATACCAAGAGATGAAAGAGTAAATGTAATCAGAGAAGGTCATACATCTCTCATCTCTGGACATTTTGGGGTTGGTAAGACCGTAGCTCAGTTACAGAGGTATTGTTATCGGCCTCGGATGAATGAGACAGTTTCCCAGTATATCAAAGGGTGTGTCATGTGTGCCACAAGTAAGCCTAGCAACATAAATTTGGGGTTATATACAACACTTGTGGTACCTTCAAATCCATGGGAAAGTATTTCCATGGACTTTGTAGGGGGTTTTCTGATGTCCTTGACAGGTCACAATTATCTATATGTCGTAGTGGACAAATTCAACAAGATGTGTATTCTAATGCCACGAAAGAAACATGTCACAACTAAACAAACAACACAGATGTTTTTTGCTAATGTATGGGTTCATTTTGAACTTCCTATATCTATTATATAAGATTGAGAATCTTGATTTTTTGGAAAGTTTTGGTCTCATTTATGGGAGCTAATGGACACTAAGTTAAATAAGAGCACGAATTTTCATCTGCAGACATATGGATAGACATAGGTGTTAAACAAAACAACGGTGCATCCACTTTGAGTATACCACAACAAACATCCTAACTTATGGGATGAACAGTTGCCTTACATCCAGCATGCCTATAATCATTCCATGCATTCGTCTACTCAGAAAACTCCTTTTGAAGTATGTTTGGGGTACTTGCCTAAATCACCTATAGAACTTGTTTTTTGTGAAACAAATCAAGAACATGGACATGATGATACAGATAAAGCTAAGAAGTTCATTCAAAAGATTCAATAGGTACATCAAGAAGTACAGGAACAATTGGAGAAGAGCCAAGCCAAATATAAGGCAAGGCACGACAAACATTGGTTTGATCATCAGTTTGAAGTCGATGATCAAGTATGGCTACATATCAGTAAAGATAGAATGAAAGGTGAATGAAAATATCTAAGGCCAATCCGATATGGTCAGTTCAATATCTGAGAGAATATTAGTACTAATGCATTTCGTTTAGATCTAACAGCATACATGCAAATGTATTCAATGGTAAATGTTGAGAATTTGAAGCTTTATGAGCCTCTTATGATTATGGATGAAGATGAAAGTATTCAATTTCCAACAGTTGATGATTTTTCTCCGGAATATTTGGAAGAGCTATAGGAAGATTTCATTCTCGATAGAAGGATCAAAACTTCACAGCGAGGTGATGTGGAATATCTTTGAGTTGGTCTTAAAGGAGTAAAACCAAGTAAATCCAAATGGATGGAGATCAGAAGGGTGAGGGAAATTTTAAGACACGCAACCCCGTAAGTACCTTTTTAAGGGATAGGGCATCAAAATTTTGCTTTCCTTAAACATCTGAGATCTTCTTCCAGAGGTCTCCATCATTGTATACTCAATTGTAACTTTGTAACGACTGCTACCCAGCTCTAAATTGACCTCTGGTTTACAAATTATGGCTTCCCGAAGTTCTTCGGGCGTTCATTGGTTGAGGTCCACGTGGATCCATCCAATCTATACCATCCTCAAGCTCCTACATCCAAGGTGGAAGTTCGTCGACCGTCTAATCCAACAATGGGATTTAATTCTCCGTTAGACACATAAGCTATAGGGGAGAGTTCGACATTCGACACTTCGAAGTTGAACGCCTCTTTTCCATTCTGCATGCGAACCCTCCAGACTCTCGAACTCCCAGATTGTCGAAATGTTTCCATGTAGCTCCGACCTTCAGGCCTTTCAGTCTCTCTACAATACTACACCCCCAATCCTCTGGAGTCATGAAGTCCTAGACTCCCAGAGTGTTGGTTTCATCACCAACCACTTTGGCCAGGTGGGCACGTACCAGAGACTGACATGCGGTGAGGGTAAGGGGTAACATGTGGCCTTATCAGAGGGTGACACGTGCCACGTTCCAATAGGAATATAGGGTCTATGGAAAGAAAAAATCGAGGAGACACGTGGATTTTCGATTGTGGTTCCACATCACCCTGGTTATGTAGGCTTTCCACGTCACACCAGACTGACAACCTTCTAACATCCCTCAAATATCACAGTAGAGATCCGTCAACTTAGATCCATAGATATATAGCCTTCATTGCTTCACAAATTAGGATTTCATGGTTTCATAGTGTAATATTCTCCTTACTCCCAGAGTAGGTCAAATCCGAATGGTCCGTGGAGTAGATCCAACGGTCACAAACGGTCTCAAAGATCCTCCAGATCAACGACCCTCGTCTCTTCGCAACTTCGATATTCGGGAGTTTTTTCATGTGACTTTCGTATGGATCCTAGAGTGGTCCACGTCGGGATGACCACAACATAGTCCCAACATACGGCATTTGGCAGAAGACAAGGGCGACACATGGCCCGATCAACTGGTGCCACATGTCTAGATCCATTCGACACCTAGGGTCTGTGAAAATTATAAATCGAGGTGACTTGTGTTACACATACGATGAGTCCAGCTCACCCTAGGTGATGTCATTATGCTATGTCACTCTAGCCTGCGGTGCTCCGACGATATTCTCTTTCACTCACCAGTTAAACCTCCTGAAGTAGGACTAGGCCAAAGTACTTGACACCATATTTTCATTAGGTTAATATGACGATTGAGAAGGGTTCTGAAGGATCCTTAGATCCATGGTTCACATTAATTCACAGTTTCGATCTTCGGGAGTTTCAACTCTACGACCGCTCCATTCTCCTAAAGTAGGAATTCGTCGAAGTATAGTACGTGAGTCCCTACTCTGAATGATTGGACGGTTAAGAGGGGTTCTTAATGGAGTCCCTAGATCGATGGTTGAGAAGGATCCCGAAGGATATGAGGATCGGCATTCCACATTGCTTCGTAAATTTGGCATTTGGGAGTTTGGCATGTAATCTTCCAGCTTTCTCCCGAAGCTCTGAACTTTGAACCATGCCCGATCGATCGCCACATGCACCTAGGGTTAATGACCATGATTTACTCTAGCTTGCAGAGCTTCAGGTAAACTTGCATGATTTTTTTGTTTACACTTTAATATCATCGAATAGTCGATAGTCGTTGATCGGTGGACACACATCCCCTTACTCTCAATGATCCATATTAACTTCATGGCTCCGGCCTTCAACTATTTTCGAGGGTTGTGAAGTCATATGTCTCGGGGCTCTAAATTCCTGGAGTTCTGAAGCCTGAGTAGATTCCACCTTTTTGGGCTCTAACGAGGAGTTTCCAACCCTAGGTCATATGGAATCATATTGAGGTTCAGGGGGGGGATACACTCATCGTTTGGCCGAGATTTAATTTAAGGCCATGGGTATGAGCCCTCGGTCACACAGGTTAAATTTTTGAAGGAAGTGCCCTTCTTCCACCGAGTTTCAACTTGATATTCCCGCTAAGGTAGACTCAGAAGGTAAACATGACTTAAATATTTCATTTAATCCTACCCTGACTCTCCTATAGACTCACATTCCATAACTCTCTAACGACCAAAACGAGATAAGTAGAAGGCCATGTAAATATAGCAGTTTATAGAAGCAAATGAGCCTTTCTAATAATTGTTCAAACACTATAAAAAATAACCATAAACACATACATTCAATCATCACATCCATTGTACGACACAGATCATGAAAATATTTATCTATTATGGTTGATCACCAACCGACTCACTGTGGGTGTTCGCTTCTCCACCCAACCATAGGCTCATAGGCATTCATTCTTAGCACTCTGTCCACCCCCTTTCCAAGCCATGATATCACCAGGGAACTTTCTATGAATCACTCAGATAATTATTTCTTTGTCACGGTCTCTGCGAGGTTTATCAGATGCCTCCTCAGCATCAAACTTGCAGTTTCCTTCTCGGGTCGTTTTCCTCTATGTGCATGCTCTCCTATCTGGTGTATCTCTTGTTCTCTGCAAAGCCTCACGCTCATGTATCCTCCTATGTGTGTCTCCTTCTTATATTTATTCTCCGATATATCTCCCTATTTCATTCTCCTCCTCGGGAAGGTTATCGACCTATCTTGTTCCTTTTGTAATAAGGAAACTAGAGTCTGCCTAGTCTGCCCGACCCTGTGGTTTTTCGGGCTGAAATTCTTCAGTCAGACCATGATTCCATTCATGGGGGTGGTTTATGATTCAACCACTTGTCCTTATTTCCTTAACTGCTTCCTCCTCGGGATATGGATGCAACTTATTATCTCAACAAAGAGAATTTGGTTCATTTGAACTAATGAACCCTTTTCTATAGTTTCCTCACTCTTTCCTCTAGTGATATCATGGCCAATACTTCGAGAATTCACCCCAAAGCCAGTTATTGCAAATTCAAACAATAATAGATTTACATCATTCCCATGCCACAACATGGTAATCCTAATTAATGATTAATTACAAGTTGGGGGAAACAGGGGTGTTACAATCCCCTCCCCTTTAAAAAGGAACATCGTCCTCAGTTTTCTTTCTCAGTAACATCTATCATGCATTTCTCATTCAATTTCTTCAGAATTCTTGACCTTCTTTCTTGGTCAAGTCCTTTTTCAAACTCTTGTCTTTCTCCACTTGTCTTCAATAATTCTTGGAAAAAAAACACATTAATCACAATTTCATGTGAATCATATTATTGTTGTTCAAAATTCAAGAGGTAAATTTTCATAATCTAGCACAATACTTATCTGTGCAGTCTTTGGATTTGCATCCACATGGATATGTGTTTATCTGGGCTCACTGTTTCTCCTCGACATACCCATTGTGTGCATGATCCCAATCAATAGTGTATAATAATTTTCAAAGTATCATCTTCCTTGTGATCACTCACCCTCCAGGTCCAGGCTTAGGCATCCCCTTCTCTGTTATACAGTTATTCAGTTGATCCATCTTTCCTTTACAAGTATTTCTCGCACAAAAATAGTTCTAAATAATTCATTGAGCCTTGCAGTCAAGGCGTCCCTCATACTTTCTCTCCCTAGGCATCCCTTTGTCTTGTGTTACCACAACAAAACATGTTCTAGGGTGATTATGGCTTACCACAGGGTTCTTATGTCTCAACAATAGCATCTTTCACGCTTTCCATATTGACAGTCTTCATTTTTCCTCCCTAGAGAAATATTTTCCTTCTCACATGTATTACAGGTATACATAAATTTATGAGATATCATTATCAATTTTGAATTCATAATTTTATTGCAAATATGTCACCCACAGATTTTCCAATTTTCACATTTATTTTCAGATCTGTTCCGCACAAGAACAGTATTCAAAAGTATGTGAATTTCCTTCCCATAGTCATTTATTTCAACATGCAATTGGTCTTCCTTATGGGCTTACAACACTTCCCTATACAAGACCCTTTTTCTTCTTTCAACTTCAACATTCCTTAGCCAAACAAATTTTTAGTTTCCATGCACATTATATTTTCAAATGATGCATACTAACAATCCAAGTCATTTTCATCTATTCAAAGATATAAAGCAAAAAGGAAATATTATTGTTATGTAAGCATCATGTCAACATACTAAATTTTCCAAATGCAATTTAAATATCAAATGTCTTTAATCAATGTGGAAATATTCATTGCCACATTCACACCCAATGTAACCTTGCATTGATTTCAAGTTTGCCACACTTTATGACAAGCACGTTTCCATGGTGTGTTGGAGCTTAACCAACATTTTCATGATAGGGATTATTCATTCTCGTTCAATATCCAGCAGGATTGTACATCCTACTATAGGTTGATCATGATCCCAAATCAACACATATGAAACCATAAGTTTCTCTTGAATGCACTCAAGCATTCTTCCTTCATTAGTAACCAGGATGCCAACACTCATGGCCACCCAAATTTGATTTTCTCCAACACCTATACAATGTAAGTAGAGATATTGGAAGGTCCTCCTTCCTCAATGGAAAATCCATTTTCTGTCCTTTATGCAACAAACATTTCCTCAAAGGAATTCCATGCAATGTGCTAACTACGAGCACCTTTATTCCCAATCTCCCTAGATTGGTCATTGTACCCATCATAGTCTTTACTCATTCACTTTATTGCAAGGATTATGACCCATCCTTGACTGGCATAGACTTCCTCTGCTTGAGGTTTCCCATCATTGGCAACTGTCTTACTCATCAAATCCAATTTCTTTCTACACATGTCATACATCATGATTACGTTAATTGTCATGTAAAGTAAAAATGTATGCATCATTTCAACAAGAAATTTTCAAATATGTCCTAGCATATACGTATGCAGTTCTTCACATTATCATTAATGTTTCCATGAGTGAAGCACAAACAATTTTCAATTGTTTCTATAGTCGTGCAACCATAATCACTATTATGTCAAAACACTTACCTACATTAGTAAATCAATCACTCGTACCAGAGAGATACAATAAACAACCAGGAAGGAGTCAAGGAACTCTTCCTTGTTCCAATTCCTTCTACATAGCCTTGGACCTTCAGTCCAACTGAGTTATTTAGATGCACCTCCCATGCTCTTCCCACAGTTATGCCCCTATTAGTCTTAGGGTACTCTAAAACCACAAGGGGTTGTTGAGGATCGATCTCTATTCTCTATTCCTATTTGATCACTAACAGATCAAATTATCTTCATCGTTCTATTGGCCCTTTTCCCATAGAACTAGTCCCTGCGACCACAGTCTAACGTAGAGTGAGAAACTTTGTCTTCCTTGAATGACCTGGAAGAACTCTGTTTTCTCTCCATACGACAGAGAGTTGTGACCTCGACTCTATTATTTTCAGGTGCTATCCTTTCAGCTCCTGTGTCCAAGTGCTATGACCATGGTTTAATCCCTTGTCTGATGATCAATGGTGTATATATGTCCTCCCCCAGGTCCGACGGATGTAAGGGATTGCAGAACCTTAACTATATCATGGTTTAACCCTCCTCCTGATCTCCGCAATGGAATATGATCACTAGTAATGGAATCGACATGAGCCGTTGATCTGTTGACCTATCAAGATCAAGAATCCTAGTTAATTGTGGACTGTGAATTAGTACTTCCTTTAATTTTTCCTTCGCGCTTACCAATTATCCCCGACCATCTGTCTAATTGAACGACTAGTGTTTGGTCCATTAACTCCAGTGGATCCTTAAGTCAATCTGACGACTGATATTGGTTTTCCCTTTAATGAATGACTGACATTCACCTCCTCTATCAGGTTCTTGATTAACCTGATTTGATCAGGGTTTTGTTCCTCGATCTTCATGATCTCGATCTGTAGTTGATCGAAGAGATTTCTACAATCTTGCGCCTGCAGTCTATCTAAAGGAGAGTTCTAACCTTGATTTGGTAATACAAAACATTTTTTTTCAAAATGTAATCAAGGCTTATTATTATTATTATTATTATTATTATTATTATTATTATTATTATATATACAAGCTTGTAGCTCGTTGCTTAATTCTCAGTAGTCATTAAGGTTGTGACTTTGTTCTCCTTACAGAGTCTTCACGTAGTTCCTCGACAAGGAACTCCTTCAGCATGCAACTTCCTTATTAAATATCCATCACTATCTGTGATGGAATCAACTTTGAGTTAGCTTCAGTTGTTTACCAAATATTCCATAAGTAATATAAACATGCATATTTGTCATGCATCCAAGTTATGTACCCACACATATTCTAGTTTTTTTAACTTACATCCATGATGTACTTAACCATATGCATAATCATAATCTTGTGTGTAGCTTCCATTGGTATATTTCACAACCCACCTACATCTCTATTTTAAAATCAATCAACTCATGATTGTTCACAATCATTCCCATGTGACCCTCAAAGGAAGAATCATTTTCCTCTTATCATGACAACATAGCATCCTTGCTCATTCACTCTTTCATATATTTATACTAGTCTTTCCTGAGGGAATGGAGCACATTCCCCTTAAGATATCATTCAAAACATAACTTACATGACTCTTCATAGTGGAGTATATGATGCATCCATGGTATTCACTTAATATTGGCAAGTGAAATTATGGCCTTACATATCACTCATCAAGGCAGTCATATTGTGCCTTTAGTACACCTATACTCTTACATCATACATGTGCATTACTTGCACATTTAATATTTTCCATACCTAAATGGTATTAATATTAGTCTTCATGTCAAGAATCCTCACAATGCATTAACCCATGCATTCAAACACATACAAACCTAACCAAACATCCATCATGCAAGCTCATTTCTTGCACCCTTTCCATGTCATACATGCACATGGACATATCAGACTTCCAGATCCTCCTCCAAGGATATTGCTTCTGTTGTTATGACAAGCCTCATAGGGACACTTAACATCGAACCTCCCCCTCAGTTGATAGCTTGCAGTCATTCACATGATATCCACCTGCCAGTTTAACAGACATAGTCATAACTATGTTTCCCTTTCTATGCGATAACAACTAGTAAGAAAACACTCTTGTCTCAACTTTCATGAAAACATTTCCCACTCATAAATACAATATGTGAAATCATAACAATGCCCAAGGTAATAAAACAACCAATCTAGCTTCCAACTGGTCTTGATCAGCAGACCTTTCGATCAAGGAAATACTTTTCTAGATTCCCTTTACTAGGGTCCAACTATATCTATAAGGCTACCATCCACCATTGGATGTCAATATGAGGGAGGAGAAAGGGAGGATTGGATTCCTCTACAAGTTGAAGCTTGAAACAGGGAGTTGCAACTTCCTCAAGTTGGTGCTTGAAAACAAGAGCATTGGAGTCCTCTACAGGTTGGAGCCTTATCTACAGGGAGTTGGTGCTTCCTTAAGTTGGTGCTTGGAAAACAAGGGATTGGTGTCTCCTTGAGTTGGTGCTCAAAATAAGAGAGATTGGTGTCTCTTAAAAATTGTAACTTGTAAATGAAATTTAATATTTTATTATTGTTACATTTAAAATTTAGAGTTTTGCACATTATTGTTGATAAATTGTTATGGTTCATATATCAATAATTACAGAATTAATTAAATTTGAAAAAAATAACAATATTGATTCACCCCCCCTCTCTCAGTATTTAAAAACATTCCAACAATTGGTATTAGAGTTGGTTCCTTCACCAAAGTCTAACCACTTGAAGGCATATTCTGAGAAATCCAATGGATCAACAAGAAGGAATGTCCTCCAAGAGCACCATTGTTCAAAGGAAATGATTATGCATTTTGGAGTATGCAATTCGGCATAGTGGTTTCCTTGAAGTCCTTGACTAATACACTTCCTAGAACACCCTTCTAGTTGAAACCAAAATTTTTGACTGGGAGAAACAAGAGGATAAGGATAATCGAAGCTTCCATATGCACATCACTAGGTGTGCATTCATTCCACATGCTCTATGCCATATCATCCTACCAGGGATCATAATGGAAACCTTCTGTGAGTTATAACAAGAAACAAAATTGGTATCCCTTGTAGTCCTTTACATATGCATGTTGTTAAATTGATGCTAGTTGTCACAAGTTAATAAATTTTCATTTGATATGAGAGTTGTTGGACCTGGTGTTATGGTGTTGGCATTGACTTCAAAGAGGTTCAATATGGAGAATGTTGGACATGGTGTTATGGTGTTTTCATTGATGTCAATAATATTTATCATTCAAGCTCATTCAAACTATAACTCTGCTAAAGAATTTTTCTACACTAGTTGCAAAGGAAATTTGCAAGAGCATTAACCATGATGAGGTTGTTGCACACGGAGTTGTAGTACATGCTACTAGTTTGAGTGAAGAATGCAATGAGAAAGTACAATATATGAGGATATCAATAATGAGGTGTTCTAGTATTTTTGTTGACAAGTCTTGTGTGGTCATCAAACTCATCAACATCCACAAACCAGTCACTGTATAGTTTATTCAAAGGTTAAACTCAATCTTCTTCTTAGAAGCATTTCATCTTCAGCCTTAGCGAAATGGGAGTAACATCCAGACTGCAGAGGATTTTAAGTATTCAATAGCTATTGATATTAGGGAACTAATATCTTTGGAATATGGCATGGAGGAACTGAATATGGGTCCAAATGGAGGACTTATATATGGAACACTTGGAGGATTATTTAGATAATAACTATCTTTCTTTAATTTCCCAGGGTTTGTCTAAGTGGTTGTATGGCATCTCTTTTTGCAATAGTGCAACTTGAACTGCACTATGTAAATGTTTTTACCAAGATGGATTTTGTTACAAACAAGTCATAGGTGAAGAAGTTAATAAGGGTTTATTAAAAAATGGCACTGGAAATGAGATATGTCCCAACAAAATTTATTGTTCACACTTGAAGATATCATGGAATAATTCAATGCCTACTCCATTAAAGTTTGTGTCTTCATTACAAAACCAATCATAAATTCAGGAACAAAAAAAGTTACAAAAAGTTCAAAATTCACATCTCAAACTATGATTCCAGAAGCACCTAATTCACAACCTTAGAGAGTCTCAACCCTTGCATCGTTTCCATTTCCAAGAACTTCAAAGACTTGGGGGTGACACTTAGCAATACTACATACAAATTAAATTGTTCTTTTTCATTTGGTAGAGTCAACAACGTTGATCAAATTGGACGACGATGAGCAGATCGGTCGACATTGGTCGTTGATCAGAAGGGAAGCATGATCAAACGACCTATATCGAATTCATGTCTGAAATAACACGATCGTTAATTACCAAGGCTAGACCTGATAGTTATATTAAGTCAAAATTAATAATCCACGTAGTTCTATCACATTTTGGGTTGGGATTAATTCGAGTGCATCTTTCAAATGCAAAATGAATGAGGACTGCCCAATCAATAGTTGATTAAGAGAAAACCATCGATTTGGTTAAACACCAAAATAATTTATGTTTGCGCTCACTCTTGGTCATAAGGGAATATGGAATATGAAGTTGTGATAGGTTAAAAGTGCTAACCGAGATAGCACCTGATCATCAGATATGGTCACTTCGTGAAAAAAAGTGCCTATGGGATAAAACATAAAACAGGTAGTGTGCCTCATTTGTTTAACTATTGGTCACAACTATTGGTTCTAATGAAAAAAAGGGGTCGCTATATTAGCATCCATTCTCCACGACAACATAAGAAATGCACCAGAGAAAATCTTGAATCAGATCCTTGAAAGAACTAAAGACATAATGGAAGTTTGAGAAAAAAATAAGAAGAGTCAATCATTGTGATCGATTCACAAGAATCAAATTATATGTGTGTGTGTGTGTGTGTGTGTGTGTGTGTGTGTGTGTGAGTGATAATTAATTTGTTAAAGATCAATTTTTGTTCAAAGAACTTCTACAACAATAGTAAACAGATTTCAGCACCCAGATATTTTATTATTGTTACAACACGTGAAGGATAAATGCTAAAAAAATTACAAGGGATTTGAAGTCTTTTGAATTAAAAGACGAAAAATTTTAATGACAAAATGATAGCATTATTATTAAATGAAGAGGTGCATTGTTTCATACAAAGAGACACAATATTGTTTTAATTTCAGACATGTTAAAAGTCTATATAAAGAGAAAAGTATATTGGAAGAAGGGTGTCTCTGTGAGCTAATCTAGAAGATTAAAAATAGAAGCAAAGTCCAGGGAAGTATATGAAACCTGAAATATACACATGAAGTGAGGTTGGAAGGGAGGATCAAGGGAGGATTGGAGAAATCTACAGGTTGATTCCTGAAACGGGGAGTTGCAACTTCCTCAAGTTGATGCTTGAAAACAAGAAGATTGGAGTCCTCTATAGGTTGGAGCTTGATCTACAGAGAGTTGGTGCTTCCTCAAGTTGGTGCTTGGAAAATAGGGGATTGGTGTATCCTTGAGTTGGTGCTCAAAATAAGAGATATTGGTGTCTCTTACAAACTGTAACTTGTAAATCAAATTTATTCTTTTATGATTGTTACATTTAAAATTCAGAGTTTTGCACATTCTTGTTGATACATTGTTATGGTTCATATATTAATAATTATAGAATTAATTTAATTTGAAAAACGGAAAAATATTGATTCAC
>SNQJ01S0141425.1:12127-24855 GCA_010110895.2 Picea sitchensis
TGTGTGTGGCACGATCTTCCTCACGGTGGTCAGGCCCGAGGATTCTACGGATGGGTGGTTCACCCCCCCCATCCCTCATTAACTCATGAGGAGCCCCTACCTACCAACTTGGCGAGTCATTTAATTCAGGGCCAGCGAGCCGCTCTTGGTTCTTCGGGCCAGTGAAGACCAAATACGATGTTGGTTCAGTGGAAGTTAACGCCACCATTACAGGTGCCTTCCACCACCTTTCTTCATCCATCGTGGTCTTTTTTTCAACACATCCCCCTCTCAGCAGTCCTGCAACATATATATTCATAATATTATTTACATTCGTCGACCTTTTATACAAAGGTCTATCAAATCACACATTCACATCTTTGAGTTTGCCATAGTCCTTGGCCAGTATAGTTATTTTTACAGAATGGGGGAAACATGGTGTTACATTGGAAGCCACATTTTTACCTTAAACTCTCTTTGCCACAATAAAATCCTTATCCAAGGATTGAGGTTCAAAGAGATGCACTTGATATTGAATTCTCTCCTTTAAACTATCCATAAATGGATACAATAATTTATCTTCTAGAATGTCCTTCACTCTAAGACTCAACTTTTGAAACCATTTGATCTGTATTTATGAGCCGAACGAAATGAATAACACACTGACCATAATAACAAAGAGATACAGAGAACAACAAAAGATATCCAATGAACAATAACTTATATTGAATAAATAAAATAGGTTGAAACTGTAAAATTACAGAACTGAAAACAACTTGCTCGAATGGTGGTAGCTATCTCTGAGAAGAGATGTGGATCTTACGTGCATCTGTATGAGAAGAATGATTACAATGAGGCTCCAGAGGATTTTTTAACATTACTCATGAATGCCAAAACCCTAGACATCCAAAAACCTAGCCTTAGGAGATGAAACGCCAAAAGTTATGTGGGCCCTGATGGGTAAGTTGGTACCTCAACTTTCTGGGGTCGTAACTTTTGCATATGACCTTCATTTTAGGCATGTGATAGCCCATTAAAAAGCTATTTTAGAGAAATACACATTACGCCGTCAAACTCAGACTCCATATACAATTTGACTGTGTCAAGCCAAAAAAAAAAACATTGTTTAGGGCCCCAAAATGAGCCTAGAAGTACAAAAAGATATATTAACATGAAAATTTCCAAAATAAGCTAGTTGGAATAGGTGGGAGGCCACCAATATCCATATGGATGTTGTGTAGGGATTCAAGATAGACCCGTAAGTGAAAAACCCACAATTGAAAAGAAATGTCATCCTTACAGAGAAACATGTTGAACTAAAAATTGTCAAGAGGATTCAGTTGGAATAGGTGGGTGGCCACCAATATCCACCTAGATTAGTCCTCCCCCCTTAGGAAGAAATGGTATCCATTGCATTGAGTGCACCCATCAGGTGAGGAATTTTTTTTTGAATTTGGCCCCGGGTTAGCCACTTCCCTTGGTGCAAGAGCTTCCCTGCCTTGACAACCTAATAAAGTTGGACCTCTACTAGAAAGTGCCCTTGACCTATGCATCCACTATTTGATCAGTGGATGCATGTTCCATGCATTCAGGGTTGAGCTATGTTGATTTCAATTGTTCTACAATTTCCAAGGTGTCCAATTAATGGTGGAAAATATGGTCGGAGGAGGTCCACATTGAACATTGGGTGCAAGCCAAGGACAGAGGAAGTGTTGATCTCAAAACCATTGTCACCCACAACCTTGATGATAGTGTAAGGCCTATAGAAAATTGGATGGAACTTCTGATGGGGCCCTGTAAGGCGTTCTTTCTGCAAATGTAGCTAGACCTTGTCTCCCACCTGAAACTTTTGTGGTATCGGGTGTTGATCATGGCGTTGCTTGTACTTAGCATTGGTTTTCTGCAAAATCTCATGGACCTGTTGGCGGATGTGTTGAATCCGCTCAATGAATCTGGTGCCTTTTTCGGCCTCAGACTAAAAATGGGAAGATGTTGTCTATGTGGTTGCAAGAGGTAGTGCAACATCAATGGGACCCAAGGGCTAGAATCCTAGCCCCACTTGAAATGGGATATGGTTGGTGGATCTATCGAGAGCCCTATTGTAGTTGTGTTGAACACAGGGAAGACTCTCATCCCATGTACGTTGATGCTTAGAATTATACATGCACAGGATGTGCACAATCATCTGATTGACGACCTCTATTTGGCCATCTGTTTGAGGGTGGAAGCTAGTTTATTTAGTGATCTTGGTGTCCAACAGTGACCAAAGACTAGAACAAAATGTGTTGAGGAACCTACTCCCCCGATCAGAGATGATGGTCTGTGGTATCCCAAAATGGACCCACACTCGTTCGAAGAAGAGATTGGAAGTATATGCTACTGTGATTTTCTTCTTGCAAGCTGTGAGAATGGCCATCTTTGAAAACCAATCAACCACCACAAATACGCAATCATTGTCGTTCTTGGTGGATGGAAGTCCAAACATGTAATCCATCGAGATGGATTCCTAAGGCCTCTTGGGAGTAGGAAGAGGGGTGTATAACCCTTGCTTCCTGCTGGTTGGCTTGGAAATGGCACAGGAAGTGCAATATTTGATATACTTTTTGACGTCTTGTCAAAGTTTGGGCCAATAAAAATGTTTATGTAGAATGACCACAATTTTATCCACGTCAAAATTTCTTGCCATCCGACTATAGTGAGCCTCCAAAATCAGCTTTGCATGCTCGCTTGCAAGAACAAAGAGGTGGCCCAGATGGCATAAAATTCCATTATGAATGTGAAAATTGGTGACATTTGCGCGTGTACCCAAGAGATGGTAGGTGGTGGTGAAGTAAGGATCTTGCTGATAATATTGGGGCCACTCAGATGCCTCATGCCCACAGGAATGGAGCATGCTGGTGAGTGCAACCACGGGAGGTCGACTGAGGCAGCCAATGACATGATTTGTGCTCTCTATCTTATACTTGATGTTGAGATGGAACTGTTGCAGTCATGTCGACCACTTTAGATGGTGATCGTTCTGCAACTTCCCCTGTGTCTATATGAACTATAGAGGCTTGTGATTAGTGTGGATGATTGTCTCCTTTCCCAGAATGTAATGTTTCCATTGATGACAAACTTGCACAATGAAATACATTTTCTTATCATAGGTGTGGTATTTCTGGACGGTATCTGAGAGTGTCTCACTATGGTATGCTACTAGATGACCATGCTGAGTGAGAACTGCACCTACAACATAGTCGTATGCATCAATCACAATCTCGAATGGTTGTTGCAAATTTGGTAAGGAGAGTAATGGTGTTGAGCACAAGCGATGCTTCAAATCATCAAATGCTCATTGTTGTGCCTTCCCCCATGAAAAATTTTCCCCGCCATTGCCCTTGGTCACTTGGATGAGGGCCCATGCAATATGGGAGAATCCCAACACAAACCGTCGGTAGAAGTTGGTAAGTCCCAAGAAGCTCTGAAGCTCGGTTAGTGTGTTTGGGATGGCCAGTCATAGATGACTTGGATCTTAGTTGGATCTACATGTACCCCATGCTCATCAACAATGTAGCCCAAGTATTGGACCTTGTTCATGCCAAAGGATCATTTTTCCAAGTTAGCATATAGCTTGTGCTGCAGCAGAGTGCTCAAAACCTTATGAATATGCTACATGTGCTCCTGCCAAGTTATGTTGAAGATGAGGATGTTATCCAAATATACCACCACAAAAGATTTGGTCAAGGGTCTCAATACATCATCCATCAACCTCATGAAAGTTGTTGGTGCATTTGTTAAGCCAAAGGGCATGACCAACCATTCGAAGAGACCTTCTTTAGATTTGAAATTTATCTTCCATACATCAGATAGTTCGATGGGAACCTGGTGGTAACCAAAATTTAGGTCAATATTGCTGAAGAAATTTCCCCCCTTGAGTTGGTCAAGAAGGTCATAAATTATGGGAATTGGGTATTGATTCCTGACTGTGATTTTGTTTAATTCTATGTAATCAATGCAAAGCCACCAGGTCTTGTCTTACTTCCGCACTAGTACAATCGAGCTTCCACAAGGGGAGGATCTACGTCTGATGTGCCCCTTTTGAAGCATCTCTTGGATCTTACACTTTATTTCATCATTTTTCATCAGCGAGCAATGATAGACTAGTCCATTAGGAAGAGGTGCATCGAGGATTATATCAATTGGATGCTTGACTTGGCAGTGCGTCGGTACCCTGGTGGGTGAGGAGAATATGTCTCTGTACTCTTCCATGATCTCATTCACTTGCTTCTGCTGCAAAGAGAGGCTCTGTGTATAGGTCACAGATGTGGAGGTGACCTTCTTCTTACTGTCAGAAAAGATCAAAAAGAAGACAAACTTCTCAGTCTGTGAAATGACCTTGCTGCATTGCTTAACAGAGATTAAATAAATAGAAGTAGGTGACGCTACCTCTAGTATCATATACAATTTTCTACCCAAATTAATAATAACACTACGGGGTCTAGACTCATACACAACATGTCACTTCCACAAATATGGTTGTCCTAAAAGAACATCACAAACTTCGAGGGGAGAAATATTACACAATACCCCATCTTTGAAGGGCTTGATGTCGTAGGGCAGACGACACTATTGGCTGACGCGGAGATCTCTTCCTTGGTGAAACCAATCGATGGTGTAGGGTTTTGGGTGTGGTGTCATTGGAAATTCCAACCGCTTGACGAACTCTGCTGAGATCAGGTTCTTCTGACTACCACTATCGACAATGAAATGAAGCGGATCCCCCTTTACCCACATCTGTGAGTGAAAGAGGTGTCCCCCTTTCTCTAGTTCTTCTAGTTCACTTGGTTGGAATTTGGTGGTAGCGATAGTGGTGCTAGGTTCGACATCAATAATATGCTTCCCTCCTTCTGGATTTGATTCAGAGTTAGAATCTACCTCTGACTCAAAAGATTTCAAATCGACCACCTGTGACTGCTTGGATCGACATTCTTCGGTGTTGTGCCAATGGATTTTATGGTATTCATGCCACTTTCCTTTGTCCCTCTTTGACTTCTCATTACCCTCCTTGGGTTGCGGCTTGGACTGGTTGTCCTAAGAGTGGCCACATTTTCTATGTCCCTTATTTTCTGGGTTGGGGTTGCCTTTGCCCTGCTTCGGCTATGAGGAGTTTGTAGATCCAAACTCCCGCCTCTTATGCTTAAATTGTTTCTCGATCTTGATAACATATCTATAAGATGCACCTAATGATGTGATGTTCAAAAACTCCATTTCTATTTGAATGTATCTATGGATACAACTGTGGTATTTGAGCACCAGCTGTCGTCCAGAGTCTTTGATACCGAATTTGGTGTGGAGGGTATGAAAAATATTGGTGATATCTGGTACTGTCTGGTCCCTTTCCTGACATAGCATGGTCCATCTTGTACTATTCCTCGTAGCTTCCAATAGGGTAGTATTGTTCTTTAATGGCATCCCCGAATGAATCTCGTGTGGGGGAAACAACAAATATTGTATATTCATCTATGGCCCTTTTCTCAGAGTAAGTATCCCACCAATCCTTAACATGGGGGATGACCTTGAGGAGTGAAAAAGTAATCTTTTCTCTCTTAGAAAAATTGTTGATCGAAAAATACCCTTCGAGCAGATTCAATCATTTATCTACAACATCCGCATATATTAGTCCTTCAAATAATGGAATATCAAAATTTACTTGTACCTTGAAGGGATTTGCATGGACGCTTGATGAAGATGTGTCTCCTGCGGGCAGCCACCGAAGGATCTCTCCAAAGTTGTCCATCATTTCGTTCCTTTGTCGCGCAAGGGCTTCCTCGAGCAAAAATTTAAAAATATCCCATTCTCCATCATCTTTCTTCTTGTCCCCCATGATATTTTGTCAGGCTCAGTGTGACCGATATTTCAAAGGCTCGACTGGTTCGAGTCCCAACTTCTTGTACCCATATCTTGTCAGGGACATGCACGAAGAAAAATGAATGAAGAGCAGACTACTCTGATACCACTAATGTAGATTTATGAGCGGAACTAAATAAATAATAGACTGAATAAAATAAAACAGAGATATAGAGAAAAACAACAGATATCCAGTGAACAATAACTTCTATTGAATAAATAAAATAGGCTAAAATTGTAAAACTGTAGAACTGAAAACAACTTGCTCGAATGGTGGTAGCTATCTCTGAGAAGAGATGTGGTTGCTACGTGCATCCGTCTGAGCACAATGATTACAATGAGGATCCAGAGGCATTTTTAACATTACTCATGAATGCCAGAACCCTAGACATCCAAAAACCTAACCCTAGGATATGAAACGCCAAAAGTTATGTGGGCCCCAATGGGTAAGTTGGTACCTCAACATTCTGGGGTCGTAACTTTTTCATATGACCTCCGTTTTAGGCGTGTGATATCCCGTTGGAAATTTCTTTTCGAGAAATACACATTATGCCATCAAACTTTGACTTTGTGTATAGTTTGACTGTGGCAAGCCAAAAAAAACATTGTTTAGGTCCCCAAAATGGCCCTGGAAGTACAAAAAGATGTACTGACATGAAAAATTCCAAAATAAGCCAGTGGGAATAGTTGGGCTACCACCAATATCCACCTATATGTTGTGTAGGGATTTAGGATATACCTGAAAGTGAAAAACCTACAATTACAAAGAAATGTCATCATTACAAAGAAATGTGTTGAACTAAAATCTATAAAGAGGAGTCAGTTGGAATAGGTGTGTGGCCACCAATATCCACCTGGATCACCATTGAATGTACTCTGTAACTAGACCTCTTTGATTGAGGTTCATCATTTGACTAAAGAATGTGTTGCTCATATTGTCTCCATAATGTGCAATGATTTCTTCCACAAAAATAGACCAAGGGACATTAAAGTCAATTTAATGTTCTCAAAACGATTGGTACCACACAAATTGATAAACTTCTAAATATACAAATGAAATGGTTACCTTTTGTAGAGTTGGAACTTGGTGTAGATCAAAAAATTACTCCATCTTGAATATCCATGTCTTGGGATCATTACCATTAAAATTTCTCATATTGATCTTGGGATTGAAGTAGTTCTTTGGTCTCGATTTTTTTAGGAAATGAGACACACTTCCACACTAAACCTAATAGAAGAGAGGACATAAGATTTAATAAAGAAAGTAAATGACACAAAAAGAACACAGTACATGAAGATTTTACCCTGGAAACCCAAACCAGGAAAACCAACATTCCTTGAGAGTTCTACTCCTTGTTGTCTTATTCATTCAAAATAAAAGGTTACATATCTAATCTTAGTCCACACCTAAGACACAATCATAATCATACCCTCTTTCTTACGAAAGAACAACCATGTATCCAATTCGGCTTACATCAACATGGCCAACAACCTCTATGATTATTGATTGACTCATTTCATCATCCTTTTCGGCCTTACAACATGCCTTCTTTATAGAGTTTGTAGCAGGAAAAACCCTAAAGAGAATGGAACCCAAAAAGGGTTACAGATCCATGTAGATCGTTAGCTACAAATCTCATGAATCTCGGGGTTCTGTTATAGTCGACTACCAAGTCGTATTACCCGTCAACTACCAGTCAGCCTTCATTCAGTCTTCAGTCGGTTGCCACACGCCCGCCTGTCAACCTCTTGTCGGTTGACCTCTTCAACTTGTTGTCGATGTCTTTTCCATGGCAAACCACCTCGACCTTCGACTTCAACTTTACCTGGTCGACTAACCATGACCTTCGACTTCTTGTCGATTCACCTCAACTTTGTCTTTACTCGGTCGAACCACCTCAACCTTTGACTTTCATTATCAGTCGACCCGCCTTGAATTTCACTGCAAAGAATATAACAACTCAACAAATTTAAAACCATGATTTTGTTGATTTTGGTGTTATGAATGATCAAGTGTTTGGGACTCAATCATCTTGTTCTCTAAATGTGTTAGTATTTTCTCCATATGTGACTAGAACTTGATCCTTGTGTTCTCCTTATCCTCTTCTCGAGGGGGATAATTTAAGATACACAGGTTTGATAATTCCTTCATAAGGTCCTCCTTCATGTATTTGATATCCGTCTTGCATGGCATATTTTTGAGATATTTACTCGCTATCTTGGTTTTGAGATCAACAAAATTTTTCTCGAGTTTGTTAAGAGTCCATTGGTTAGTATCTTTATAATTTGGAAATTCTATTCTAATTACCATATTTATGAGGTCAACCTTCTTTACTATCTTTATTATTTATGGTAAGATCCATGCTTTTCATTCTCTCTTCTAACTTGGACATGTAAAATTCCAATTCATCATTATGTTCTAATGTCCTAGATGAGCCTTTATAAGCCTTTGTATGAGGCTCATTTGGATTACTGTGTCTCACGCTATGTCTAGTCATGATGGGCCAAGGTTTTGCAATGTCTTATGGGAAAGAGAGTGTCACAATTGTTTGATATACCATTGAGTTTCCAACAACAATACACTTATTTCACAGTGTTGACTATGAAGGATGGACCATGCTCTAAGTCGTACTACCCAATTTCTAGGTACATTAGAGTGATCTCCTTGGATCTTGTGCTTGGTGTACTATAGAGATAAATAGTTGAAAGGTACAATCTAAGTATGGTCCCATATATGCCTATGAGGATTTTGATATACCCTAGGGTACATGGAAGATCAAACTCATAAATAGATTTTGTTTAATACAATACTACTCATTGGACACTAACAAAGGCGTATAAGGGTGTCCAATGATGGCCCCATTTTCATTATTTCTATGTATGCTTCCCAACAATAGAGACATATCTCAAAAACAATCATATATGTCTATAGCCTAAAAAATCCACATACTACAAAATAGAGATTTTTTTTTATAAAATTGATGTCTCCTCAAAACCCTTGTAAATCCCTAATTTAGGATATGATTTGCTAATTGAAGTTGTACCTAAACAATCTAATTTTTTAACAACTTTAAGTCTAAAATTTATTTCATATTGTAATATCTTAGGGATTGCACCTGGACTGAACTAGCCCTTAACATGGTTGGATTTGAGGTATCCCCAGAGGTTTCAAACCAGTGACTTCACTTATGAAATGTTTTAACAACGCACTCCCTCACCAACTACTCTACACTACGAAGACTCTTTTAAGTGATTGATATTAAATCAATAATATCTTAATAACTTTTTACTAATTCTTTAAATATAGGATTTTTTATAAAAATATTTAAATTTATAAAAAAATGATATTAATCTTTAAAAAAAAATTATCCATATTTTAAATAATCCTATGAAATTTAAACCATGAAAATTTTCTAATTTAAAAATATTTAAAATATGTTTTTTTCGACGAAAAGCTATATATTTCATACAAATGGAACAAGAAGCCTTTAGAAGTGTCGTGAGAAAGTTGATTACGCAACTTTATTTTAGATTTAGTGACTCGATGTGAAATGATCACTTTATGTGGAGTCTAATTTCTAGATGGGACAACGCTGATTATGACGTAGAACACATGTCTTATATGTAAAGATATGATGGCTTTTGTCAACTTTAGTCACTTTTCAAGAAATTTAAGTAAATATCCCTTCTCAATTATTTGAGACGATTGCACGCTTAACTTATAATCTTTTTAAAAATGGTTAAAATTATATTAGGAATTTAAATTAAATTTGTATTCACATGTAATTATAAATTGTTTTTTAATTGTATTTTGATTTTATAACATTATTTAAAATTGGTTTTTAATAATAAGGATTTTTTTTTTTTTTAATTGAATGTAATGGAAAAGGTTAGTGATCCAAAATTTAAAGATATTTGACAAAAGTGAAAGTCTACTATGGACTACCATTAAATTATTTTAAGTAGTGTGATTATTTTTTAATAATTAGTAGATACCATTTAATAATAAGAGATAAACATCTAATAATTGACTACCACTAAATTATTTTAAGTAGTGTGATTATTTGTTAATAATTAGTAGATACCATTTAATAATAAGAGATAAACATCTAATAATAACTTTACAATTAAGGTTTTGTTGTATTTTTTTAATACAGAATTGAATTTGGATGTGTGGTTATAGTAGAGTCTATTATTTTTAGGTTTTTTTTTTTTTAACAGAAACGATTATAGATTATATTAATAGGGTGGACTAGCCACAGATCCGATTACAAAATGGTCTCGAATTTCTTCGGGTCTGTCTTTTTGAACCATTCTACTTCTATAGCTATAGACCAGTGAACTGAACTAGTTCCTGTACGTCTTTTAATAGAACTGGATTAAATTTAAGTGCCGAAACTCCAATCATTGTTTCAGCATAAGTCTCAACACTGTTTCAGCATATGTCTCAGCACTTGTTTCAACATTTGTTACAGAGGTGTTTCGGCATATGTTCCAGCACTGTTTCAGCATATGTTCCAGCACTGTGTTTCAGCATATGTTACAACACTATTTCAGCATATGTTCCAGCACTGTTTCAGCATATGTTCCAGCACTGTGTTTCAGCATATGTTCCAGCACTGTGTTTCAGCATATGTTCCAGCCATCCTTCACACAACCATCTACGATTTTTACACGTTGTTGTCCTTTTCAAGGGATACAGATTTTTGTTGGGTCTCTGTCATTTATGCATAGATCTCCTTGGGCTAGGAGGCAGCCTTTATTGGCTAAAGCATCTGCTTCTTTGTTTAAGTCCCTAAGTATATGGTAGCAGTTGAAGGAGGCGAAGTCCTGGAGAGTGTGTCTTAGTCTTTGCAGGTTTTTATTTAGTCCAGCATCATTGAATTGTCCTCCCGAATGTATCATTTTGATCAAGATTTCGGAATCTCCGAACGCTTGTAGATTCCGGTGGCCTCTTTCCTTAGCTATCTGGCAAACTTTTATTAGACTCAAGATTTCTGCTTGGTTATTTGTGCGCTGTCCAAGTCCCTAACTGAAGGTTTCTAGCGTTGTCCCTTCGCTGGAGTAAATGATTCCTCCAGCTCCTGCTATGCCTAGATTGCCCTTGGAGGCGCCGTCGAAGAATGCTGTAGTTATTCCTTGCTTCTGCCACCATCTTTGGAAAGTGTCATTATTGTCTCTTAGCCTCCATTTTGTTTCGGAATGGGGTTTTTCTATGCTTTGGGTCCTAGAAGTGAGCATAGGGTTACCGAGCCAATTCTTTTCTTCCTGCTGCAGCGAGATATCTGTTTTGTGGGCTTGAGAAGTCAGAGTTTCTAAGAGGAGACCTTTTGCTTTCACTGCTACCATGTTGGGGGTCCATGCTATGTTGTTGAAGATTTGCTCGTTTCTTGCAAGCCATAGTTTCCAGCACACATACTTAGGGATGGAAATCCAGATTCTGGCCCAAAGCATTTTCATTGAGAGCGAGGGATAGCAGTCCTTCCAGTTTGTGAAAAGATCTACAACAGAGATGTTCGAGGGGACAACAACATTGAGACCATGGAGGGTAAGGAACCAGACTTTGTTTGCAAATTGACAGTCTACAAACAAATGGTCTGATGTTTCCATTGCTTCTTTGCATAGAGCACATCTGTGAGGGCCTGCGATATTTCTTTTCATTAAGTTTTCACCAGTCAAGACCTTTTTGTGTATTAGAGTCCAGAAGAAAAAATTAACCTTGGGGATCGCTGTAGAGTCCCAAACGTCCTTCCAGATTTTTGCTGGGGGTGGTTTGTCTTTCTGGCGTTGAAGCATAGCGTAGCCTTTGGCTGTAGAATAACTCCCTGTGGGTCCCCAGCCCCATTTGTCTTTTTCATTCATGTGCACTGGTGCTGCGTCTCGGAGCTCTGCTTTGAGCATTTCAAGATGTTGAAGGAGGCGATTTGGAACATTGCCAAAGTGTCAGTCTGACCAGGAGACGTCCTCATTCCATTTTGACATATCACTGATCCTATGTATTCTTCTCTGAGCAAGAAAAACACGAATTTCGTTCAGGCTGGTGTTTGAGGCAAGGGTCGGCCTCCCCATTACTCGATCTGTCCATAGGCAAGTTCGTCTGCCATTTCCAGGAACTCGGTATAGATCCTGGGTGAAGATTCACATCCCTTTGAGGCATAATTGCCAAAGTTGCGTGCTTTTCCTGTGGGAGGCATTTTGTAAATTTCGGATTTGAGCGCTGGGAATGTATTTGTGCAGGAGCGTTTTACTTACAGGATGAGAAGGCTCATTGTGCATCCTCCACATGATTTTTCATCCAAGGCCAATGTTAACAAGAGCTGGATCTCTAATCTGGAGCCAACCTTCTCTCATGGGTAGCTTTGCTATTTCCCATCGGACCAAATGGAACTTGTGTTGATTCCCTTTGCCACCATGCCACAGGAAATCTCTGAGGAACTTGTTGATTTGCCCATAAATTGATTTGGGTGCTAGGAGATAAGCTGCTTGGTAGATCGGCAGTGAGGAGAGAGCTGCCTTTATCAATGTTAATTTTCCTCCGTGTGTGAGCCAGTGTCCTCCCCAGGCATCAATTTTCCCTTTAATTTTTGTTAGGACTCCTTCCCACAGGTTGAATTTATTGATGCCCAATGTTAATGGCAGCCCAAGGTACTGTATCTTTTCCCAATCTGCATACCCTTTGAACCCCAAGGTGCTGGCAATCCTTTGGGTTTCATGTTCTGTTGCATTCCAACTATAGACAACACTTTTCCTTTCGCTTATCAAAGCTCCTGACACATTGTAGTAGTTCTGAAGTATGCTCTTAAATGCAGAAGCTACTCTGTTTGAGGTTCCTCCTAGAATAAGAGAATCATCCGCAAACA
>SNQJ01S0141426.1:0-24853 GCA_010110895.2 Picea sitchensis
GGATGAACCCTCGGCCATGCATGGCCGGGAGTTTCAGTTAACTGACCCATAGCTTTTTGTTCTGTCGTCAACTTTCCTCTTTTTGTGCTTTGTTAGGTACACGCGGGCTGTAGTGGGCCTGCCAGAGTGCACACGCGTACAGTAATGGGTTAGGGCACGTGGCCCTTGACTCAAGAGGATTTTCAAAGAGGTTGTTCAGCAGATGTTTTGGCAATGAAGGGATATGAATTGGCCTGATGCCAGGTAAGCATGTGTGGTGCAATTTAGGGTTATAACAATAGAATATGGCAGCAAGACATGCTCACCCAAGGAACTACGTTGGCAGCAACAATCAACCGCTAAGACACAACACGGGCTCAGAAAAATATAGGTGTGCCAGGATTCACAGGAAATACACAGGATAACTCAAGGGTGACTGCAGGTTCCAGAGGTCCGTGCATGTTCATAGGTCGATCATGGAGTTCTTGGCTCAATTCGTGAGTGTGTGCATGATTGGGAAGAATTCCAAAATGGAGACCATCGCGAGCATGGTGAGAGGAACATAGGTGTGGTGAGGGAACACCCCAACGAGATGAATTTCCCCACTTAAAAGTTTCATGTTCCCAGGTTGACACATGTCTTCCTGAAGCTGCATGAGCTCCGCTTAAAACTCGTTCCCTTTCCCAGGAACTTAGGACAACATAGGTTATGTCAAACCTTAGTCTCTAGGAATTAATAATATAATATTATTCCTTTAGAGGTAAGCCCTCTAGCTTAGCCCCTATTCCTAGACACTCAGCCCCTTCCCTTCCCTACCTAGTGGAGCTTATTCCCCCATAATTTTTTTTTCGTGGTCGGTCTACACGCAGTGATGTAACTTTATTAATGATGTGAGTATTTACATATACAAAATTAGGCTCATTGGACTTAGCATCTGGGCTCTGCAGCCTAATAAACACATAAGTCTACCAACTTATAAACACTTGGCTCACCAACCTATAAACATAATTACAATTCAACAGGGGCTCAACCTTGGGGTGTTACAGTATATATGCCCAAGTGTGTCACCTTGGGGTGCCCCAATTTTATTTGTGAAGAAGAAGGATGAGACATTGAGGTTGTGTATTGATTTCAGGCAGTTAAACAAAGTAACTATAAATAACAAGTATCCTTTGCTAAGGATTGATGATCTCCTTGATCAGTTAAAGGATGCACGAATATTCTCAAAGATTGATCTCAGGCCAGGATACCATCAAGTAAGAATCAGATATGAAGACATCAACAAGACTGCCTTCAGGACAAGGTATGGTCATTACGAGTTCACAGTGGTGCCATTTGGGTTATCGAATGCACCAGTTGTTTTCATGTGATTAATGAATGGTGTTTTCTGGGGATAATTAGACAAGTTTGTCATTGTATTTTTGGATGAAATCCTTGTATATTCCAAGTTAGAAGATGAGCATCACTTGAGGATGGTGTTACAAGTGTTAAGAGAGAACCAATTGTATGCCAAATTGAGCAAGTGCCCATTTTATCAAAATCGAATTCACTATTTGGGGCATATCATATCCGAAGAAGGGATAGCAGTGGACCCTGAAAAGATTGAAGCTATTAAAGGGTGGACAACAACTAAGAATGTGACATAATTTAGATCCTTCACGAGTCTAGCTAGCTACTACAGAAGATTCATTGCAGGGTTTTCAAAGATTGCTCACCCGATCACTTTCTTACAAAAGAAGGGGGTGAAGTTTCAATGGACAACATAATGTCAAAGGATCTTCGAGAAATTGAAGCAATTGTTAACCAATGCTCCAATTATGAGAATTGCAGATACGAACGAAGATTTCTTGGTTTCCACAGATGCATTTGTGGTATGTTTTGAATCTAGAAAATTGAAAGAGCATGAAAGGCTCTATGCCACTCATGATTTGGAGTTGGCAGCCATAGTACATGCCTTGAAGAAGCGAAGGCACTACCTCATGGGAAAAATATTTGAGCTGAGGACAAAACATAATGGTCTAAAATATTTGTTTGATCATCCAAACTTAAATTCCATGCAGAGAAGATGGTTAGAATTCCTCTATGAGTATGAATTCAATATCAAGCACATCAAAGGAAAATAGAACAAAGTGGTTGATGCACTTAATAGGAGAGTGCATGAAATGCATGCTACAACCATTGGCATGTATTAAACTGATCTTAAAGGAATAATTTTTTAGGCTACAAAAACAAATCTTGAGTACATGGGGATAGTAACAAAATTACAACAAGGTAAAATGCAATAGAAGGTTGAAGATTATAAATTGGGAAATGATGAAATTATCCTATACAGGAACAMAATTTATGTACCCAATTATCATGAATTGAGGAGTATGATCTTGAAGGAGATGCATAATGTACCTTATGTTGGACACCCTAGATATCATAAAACATTTACAACTGTCAAGAGACAATACTGCTAGCCAAGCATGAKGAAGGAAATTGCCAAGTACATTGCTAAATTTCTAGAGTGTCAAAAGGTCAAGGCTGAGAATAGACACCCAACTAGGTTTCTACAACCATTTCCCATTCCTGAATGGAAGTGGGAAGTGGTGTTAATGAATTTCATCACCAAATTTCCCAGAACAAGCAAGAAACATGATTCTATCATGGTGGTGGTGGACAAGCTTACTAAAGCTTCCCATTTCATTCCAATGAAGAATACTCATAAGACAACCAATGTTGCTGATATTTATATGAGGGAAGTAGCATGCTTGCATGGCATACACAAGACAATTGTGTCTGAAAGAGACCCAAAGTTTACCTCAAAGTTATGGAGGGGATTATTCAAAGGGTTCAGAACAAATATGAACTTCAACACAACTTATCATCTTGAGTCTGTTGGGAAAATAGAAAGGGTGAACCAAGTGATAGAGGATATGCTAAGGATGTACATGATGGACAAACCATATAAATGGGAAGACTATCAACACTTGGTAGAATTTTCCTACAACAATGGGTACAAGGCATCTCTGAAGATGATCCCATTTGAGGCACTTTATGGTAGAAAGTACAACACACCAATAAGCTGGGACAACCCAACTGATAGAGAAGTAGTTGGGACTGAGTTGCTCAAGAAAATGGAAGAGCAGATGTGAAATATTAAGAAGAATTTAAAGGTTGCTCAAAAAATACATAAAATCTATGCTGATAAGGGAAGAATTCACAGAGAATTCTATATTGGAGATCATGTGTTTCTGAAAGTGAAGGCCAACAAAAGTTCCCTGAAGTTGGGAAAATGTTCCAAATTGGCAGCTCGTTACTGTGGGCCATTTGAAATACTAGAAAGGTTTAGGCCTATACATTATATGATTGAATTACCTACATCTATGACCATTCATAATGTATTCCATGTATCATTGATTAAGAAATATATACATGATACTAATCATGTTATTGATTGGAATGTGATTCAGGTGGAGCAGGAAGGCACTTTTCAAGTGCATCTGGTACACATTTTGGACCAGAAAATCAAGAAGCTCTAGAATCGAGCCATCGATCTTGTAAAGGTCCAATGGGCTTGGTACGGTCCTGAGGATGCGACTTGGGAGCACAAAGAGGCCATGCGGGTAGAATACTCACATCTTTTTGAAGGATTTTGAAAATCTTGATGTAATATGTAAATATTATGCATTGAGGAGAGTGCATAAATAAGGAGAGGGGATTGTAATACCCAAAGGATGAGCCCTTGCTAAATTGAAATTATGTTTATAGGATGGTGAGACAAGTGTTTATAAGTTGGGAGGATTATTTGTTTATTAGGCCGGAGAGCTTGGATGCTGAAGGCCAGTGAGCCTGATTTTTGTATATGTAAATACTCACATCATTAATATAATTACATCATTGTGTGTAGACCGACCACTAAGAAAGCGTTATGGGGGACTAAGCTCCACTAGGAAGGGAAAGGGAAGGGGCTAAGAGGCTAGGAAAAAGGGCTAATCTTGTGGGCTTAACCCCAAGGGAATATTATAATATATTTTCCTAAAAGGATAAGGTTTGGGAAAAAAACTCTGTTATCCTAAGTTCCTTTGGGGAAAGGAACAAACTCTAACTGGAGAGGAACGAGCTCCCAAGAGAGCCATATGTAAACCTTGGCACATGCATTTTTATGGGGGAAATCATTCATTGTGGAGGGTTCACTCAACCATTATTTCCATGCTTCCCACACATGCATGCACTTAGACACTGAGCATTCGTGCAACCATCCACTTCCTCCATCGTTGACCTCTGCAACATTCATGCAAGATATGAAACCTGCAAAACCCATGAAGCTAACCCATTTTTATCCTGTGAATCACAACATGACTGTGCAGTTCTTGAGCCAAATCACACCCTAGCCATTTGTTTTTGCTTCCCATGTTTTTTTTTGGACTATTGTGGCTTACTGCCATTACTAGAGCCTTACATAGAACAATCTCCTAGGACTCAACCAAAGATATGGTTTACTGTATCTCAGTCAGATGAATCAACATAAAAATTATCTTAAATGCTCAACCCTTTCCAATAATAGATGGAATCCCAACTAAACCAAAAAAATTTCGAGGTAAATTTAGAAGTACTATTAGAAGAAATATTAAAAGAAAAGATCATCGAGGAGATAGATAATAATAAGTTACATGTTGAGTCTCTTTTATCTGAAAATATTAAGCATAGATAGTGATAGCACAAAGAGAAAATTTATACAAGTCATACTCTGACATGACCAGTAGAGATATTATGTTCACTTCAAAACTCTGGTTAAGGTCCAAACACTCCATACAAAAATAATCAAACTCAAGAGCATGACAATTTGGTTTCTTCATCAGTTTCCTCAATCACACCTCTAGCCAATATTCTTGGGGTTTCATTCCTTAATCCTTTATATGTTGATTCTTTGAAACTGATTGAGGAGGAGGAAACTCCTCCTACATACTTCTTCTTTAGTAATAAGAAGAGAGCAATTATAAAAGGTAGGATTCAAAAGAAGAAAATTGGTCAGATGAATGAACCACCAATGAAACACAAAATAATTTGGTATGGTTTCGAACGAGATGATCAACAATTTGTAGGAGAATTGGTAGATTCCATGGGAGGTTTTGCATCAACCAACATTTGGTTGGTAAATAAGATAAAGCAAACCATTAAGCAGAAAAATGATGAAATAATTCATCTTGAAGACAAATTAAAACATAAAGAAACACTCATTGAAAAGAAGGTGGAACTCAAAATTTCATAGGCACACCAATCACACTTTGAACATATGAAAAGATTGGAAGAACAACTGAAATTTGATATTACTTGAGTTCAACAATTTCTCTTTGATTCTATAAATGAAAATAACACTCAAATCACACAACTCCAAACTCAAATTGAATGTTTAGAGAGTGAAATGATTGATGTTGAGAAATTTAAGCATCAATCTTTATAGGTTAATGATCAAGTAAGACACACAAAGGTACACTTTTGTTAGATTATGGTTTGTGATTTAAACAAGGATGGTTTTAGGGGATAAATTTCGCTCATGGGATAATTTTTCACGGTTTTTACCAAAAAATTATTTGCCATTCTAAAAATGATTCGCCCAAATTCTATAGGAAAAAATTATTTTACCTTAAAAATCACCAAAATTTTATACAAACTGTATAAAATCCTTAGAAATTTGAATATTTTTACAAAAATATCACCAAACATTTATAGTTGGCATATGAAGGATTAGTTAGATTCACCAAAGTTTCTACATTTTAAAACAAATTTCCATCCTTAAAATCATCCTTGGTTTTAAATCAACTAAGTATGATAAACGATTTTTCAAAAATAATTTCAGAAAAGGAGGTTGATTTAGCTGCGATCCAAAGAAAATTCATGGAATTAATATTATGTGAAAATGAGGTTAGCTCAGTGACCCAAAACTCATCCCAGATCTCTGAGTCAGAGAAATTAAAAGGAGAAATTGCTATAGAAGCTTGGAAACATAATCTGCAGAAAGCTAAAAGGTTATTCAGAGAGACAAGATAAGCATGCACTTCAACATTAAATCCAACAATTAACATAGTGGGAGAAATTGACATGCCTAATGTTCAATTCACCAATAAAACTAACAAGATAACATATGTAATTGTTGAAGTGAAAAATCACAGGAAAAAATATGATGATAAAATTTCAATGTTATTTAAGGTAAATCTTGATGCCATCAATCAATTTCTGGTCAAACCACAAAAATGTTATGTCATCTCCAATCAAATTTATGCTAGGTTTCACCAAGATTTACTAGCTATGGAATAAAAGGTCTTCAACTATGAAATACAGTCACATACAAAAGCCCCTAATTTCATTTCTCGAATATTATAAATATACTCAAATGTAAGGAACATCTGGAGGGTCGTGCATCAAACAAGGGATCCGTTGAGGACTAATTCCAGGAAGGCCAATCATTTTCGTCCAAGACCTTAAGGTCTTATTTCTATATCTATTTTTAGTCTTTTAGTTAGAACAAAGTGGGAATAGATTTTTGACTTGTAGTTTTTGTAATATTATTTATAGACATTTTCAAGAACCTGGAAAAGGTTCGATTTTCAAGAACCTTGAAAAGGTTCGATTTTCAAGAAAAAAATACTTGTACACTATTGTCAAGACTATTTTTGAGAAATGCATAGCCACTAAGTGATTTTGTGATCCATATACTGGAGTGATTGGTATGGTACTGTTATTCATGCGTTCATCTGGTATTTTATTCTGAAAGTCACGTTCATTCATTCATTTCTATCTGTTTAAGATTAATGAGTATTACTTATTGTTTATACTATTTTTAATCAATTGAGTATATTCATTATCAAAATATTTTTATAATTGAGTTAATGAATGATGCAATATGAGTATTGTAGTTAGAATAATTTACTTTTAAATGTTTATTTGAAAACTGTCCTACTACATAGGTTTCTAAATACTGTTTAAATGTGATGAATTGTTTCCCTTTTTAGACATATATCATTTGTTACTCATATTTTAATGAATTAATCTCCCATGATAGAATAATTTAGGATTATAATAGAAATATATTAGTTCATTTATTTTATGCAAGTAGGATTTAACAAACTTTAAGTTAATTCTCCTTTCTAGGAGAAAATCCCCTAAGTGGCAAATGGGCCCACATATCGGTGAGGATTGCCATCCGAAACAATTATAAGCATAATTGGGGCCTTGATTGGGTGATTTCACCATGTTGATTTCCAAGAATTTTTCAAGGCACCAAAACTACCACCACAATATCACCCTTTTGTACTAAATTTTAGTGGGGTTTTCATAGTAGAAAGAGATGTCTTGGGGAATCTCCTCTTGAAGGGGATGCTAGAATGTCCCAGGGGGGCCATAATTTGTTTTTTAATAAAAAAGTATTTTTATTTTCAAATTTATATAGGAATACCCAGAAATAATAGTTTACCAGCAGTATACATTACTTAGAAGCACCAAAAGCCCAACCTGTAAGTGAAATATATGATGGGTGTAAATTTTAGGTTATATTTTTCAGGACTTTGCAATGAGCATCTCTTTGTCGAAGTACTTATTCCAAAATATTGAGTGTCATTTCCTTTAGGGAAACAAATGAAAATCCTGAAAGGTATTACATTAGAATAACTTCTTCCATTGAAGGTTAAGTAATATTTATTGAATTTGAATACATTATTTATCTTTTCATTGTTGTTTCTCTTTTTCAACTTTCCATCATATTGATAAATTTAAATTAATTCAGAGAGTGAAAACAATCCTTTTATACTCTGATAAATATTCATTGATAGTTAATAAAAATTATAGGGAACTACATAAGTTCTTTGTTTAGCTACACAAAAATTCAAAATAATTGTAAATAGTTGTACAATTTTTGTTTAAACTAATATGCATGAATGGGTATGGGGAATTGAGAGTGATGTGAGGGAGGGGGGGGGGTGTGGGGGAAAAATGAGCTTCCACCTTCATGTCATTAGCCTTGTTTAGCAGAGAATAAATTTTTCTTGAAACCAAGAGGAGATCATTAAGGTATTCCTATTATCCATTTAATGGTATTGCTTTTAGATATTATTAAATGTAATATGATGTGGCATTTTATGTTCCCCCTTAACATTGATGTTTTCCAATTTTTAATGTGCATAAATTCTTATAACGAGGACTTGGCGATGTGAATTCTTGATTGAGTTAGCAATTGATTCAATGAACATTGACAACAATATTGATAAATTGGATGGCAGGAAAAAAGTGAGTTCCAACTTTAAAGTTTGTTGTACTAAGTTTGATTATTTTCTTAGTTGTATGAACTAATTGAAAATAATTGTAAATCATTATGGATTCCTTGACATAATTCCCTAGCCAAGAATCATCTAAGGAACAACACTATCTACATAAAACTCATAAATTATTAATGCCCTTTTATTGCAAACTAAGCATTGAAATTTTACGAATAACCTATGCCACTCAAATTATGCATGGGCATGGAAATGCAGAACAATCTCTAAAGCATGGTATGGATGCAATGAGTGTCGAGTTTCTTGCCGCAAAGAAAAGAGTCAATGGGGAGTAGTGGGGAGAAAGTACTGGAGGATAAATATACATACCTCATCACCATGTAGAAGAAGGAAAGAATACACTCGCTACCTGATGGACTTGTGTTATAAAGATAGAGGTAACTATAAATTTCTTTTGCATCAACGTATATATAGAATAATGGTTGACCATATTCTTAATATTTGGCTCATGGTAGTTGATTTGTAGGTCTTTAAGATGCTGGAGACGTTCAATTGTGAAACACTCAAATAAATCAGGTTTAGCTAATTTAGGTTATTAATAATTTAGTATGTTATTTTTTAATTTTTTTATGCTACTATCAGGCGAGTAACATTTTATTTGAGCACAAGGCAATCAAACCATGGAGACTCTGGTGTGAATGTATATTTTTTGATGCAAGGAAACATGTTCTTTAGTTTTTTTCCACTTTTCCATTTACAATGTTAAATATACACTTACTAATTGTAGTGACACCAGGGGTGCTTGTCTTGTTTCCACCACTAGCGAAGTTGGGGTTGTTGACATGGGTAGGATAAGAAAGTCCCTTTGAGTACAATACTCTTTTAATGGGGACTAAGAAATGAAATGTTCTGAACTTGGAGATCTCATTTAATTTCCTCTGGGGATAAGACATATCTCAGATAAGTTTGAATGGTTTTGAATTCTTGTTGTTTTGTGGGGTCTCAACCAATGCACCAGTTATAATAGAACTTGTAAGCCCAGAAACTAGTCATAAAATGAATCTTTTTGTTATTTAGTTGTACTAAATAATTGAAAATAATTGTAAATCATTATGGATTCCTTGACATAATTCCATAGCCAGGAATCATCTCATGAACAATACTACCTACATAAAGCTCAAAAATTATTAATGCCCTTTTATTGCAAATTAAGCATTGACCTTTTATGAATAACCTATGTAACTCAAATTATGCATGGGTATGGAGATGTAGAAGAAGCTATAAAGCATGGTATGGATGAAATGAGTGCCAAGTTTCTTTCCGCAATGAAAATAGTCAGTGGGGAGCAGCGGGGAGAACATACTGGAGGATAAATCTACATACCTCAACAACATGTAGCAGAAGGAAATAATACACTTGCTACCTGATGGAATTGTGTTATAAAGATAGAGGTAACTATAAATTTATTTTGCATCAGAGTATATATAGAATAATGGCTGACCATAGTCTTAGCATTTAACTTGTGGTAATTTTTTTGTAGGTATTTAAGCCGTTGAAGATGTTTAGTTGTGAAGCACTAAAATAAATCAGGTTTAGTTAATTTACGTTATCAATAATTCAGTGTGTTATTTTTTGATTTTGTCATGATACTTGTTAGTACCATATTTGTTCCTTCCAGATTTGAAGGTTCATTAAAGTTATAATTCCAATATTTAGCAAGTTGAAGGAAGAAGTGGAGCTTCTAGAGCCTCTAAAAAATCAAGAATGAGCTTACTTCAAGGAAAATTGAAGAAATGACAAGAAATCCATGGCCTTGATCACATCAGGAAACATTTAAACACTCAGGCACTTATCAGAGGTCAAAATGGGCCCATCCCACCCTAAAAGATCTTAAGTGGGGCTTACCATGAGACTGCAACATAGAACCTATGCGCTAGTGAGAAGGAGGAGCCTGATTGATCCAAAGGTTTCTGAGAACTAGATCGGTGAATGGGATATAGTCACACCAGAGAACATGCATGGTTGTTAACATACCGGTCCATCAACCACTGACCCACTAATATTCAATTGCAACACTTCATATTTATCCCAATCTAGTGACACATCATCTTTCCATCAAGGCATCTGATAAGCCAACCAACAACTACGACGTGGATAGGATGTGGAACCCACCGGAGACACAGGTAAGAACCCAAAATTTGGGTGACATGTGTCACTCCCTGCCACCTTAGAATCAATGAAGGAAAATAGAAAGTTTCCATGTGTTCATGGGACCCAGTTGAAATCAACATAACATCCTCACTACTTAAAGGTTTTTGTTTTGTTCTTCGAGCCATATCAACGACTCCCATTGGTTTGCAGGGTGAGATCAATGATCCAAATTAAACAAGCCTTAGCCATTTTTCCAAGTTCCATGGAGACATATCAATGGATATTTTCAGTTTGAGACCGATGGCTAAGATCATCTTGGCCATTGGCACATTAGTGGAGCATGCTCTCCCATTTCCTCTGATGTCAAGATATGTCACCATTCCAGCAAAGCTATGTCATAACCAAGTAGCATCTGCCATGTGGACATGTGGAGTCCACTGAATACATAGGTCAAGACCTTGAAGTGGAGTGGCACATTTCATCCACTACCACATCAACATCATCATGAACTGGTATGATATTTATACATGTCTAGGGTGATGTCGGCATGACTCTGTCCATGAATTAGTCGACTTTCATATTTGGTCGAGAAAAATCAATGGCTCTCATTGGTTTTAGATCAACGGTATGGATTATATTGGGCCACCAAACTCTAGTTGCAACACTTCTCCAGATTGACCTCGATCCAGTGACACATCATCATGCCAACAGATCCCTATCAAGGATCGACGACCTAGATTCGACTCCAGATTGATGACCCAAATTAAATATCAGGCCCTTGGATCACCGAGCCATCGAGATGTGGACTCCAGTAATATCCCCATATTGGCCATATATATATATATTTTAAATTTTATACAAGTTCCATTGACATTATGATGACAATGTCGTTCCTCTTACGACGATGGTTCAATTTTACTTCAAGTTTGGGTCATTGTTGTTTTGATGAAATGTCATTCTTATCGATGCATTTTCATGATTTAGTCATTTCTCTTTCGACGGATGTTCATGGTTTATTCATTTCTCATTGGATGAATGTTCATGGTTTAGTTTTTCCTTTGTCGATGAATTCTCTTAGTTTATTCATTGCATGTTCGATGAATGGTTGTTTGTTTTCCATCGAATTTTTATGGTTTAGTCATTTTTACTTCAAAGCACCTTTCGAAAAATGTTCATGGTTTTGTCATTTCTCTCTCGACGAATGGTCATTTCTCTTTCAACCAATGTTCATGGTTTAATAATTTATCTTTCGAAAAAAATTTGATGAACGATCATTTCTATTGCGACACATAGGTTGTTGAAACAATGACAGGACTTGTTTCATTGCAATTTCGACCCTCCTGCGATGACAAAAATGCATTCAATTTGTTGTCTAATGACTGACGAGATACTGACGAATATTTCACCAGATGTTCTACTGACTCTTTCATTGCATTTGTATTCAAAATAACGACAACCATTTTTTTTTGAAAGAGCGTCAAAATTGTAACGACGAAAATGGGGTTCATGCTTTCATTGGAAGCGTGACATGTTTGTGATGCAAATTCATTGATAAAGTGTCATAAAAGTGGCCCAATGTAATAATTCTATAGGTCGGTGGGAAGAGTTTTATATTTTACAACTCTACCCACATGCCTATGGGTAGAGATGTGGCAACTCTTCCCACATGCCTGTGGGCAGAGATGTGGCCGCTATGGATACCTTGGATGAATTGCCACATCTAAATCTATTTTGTGTGGAATAAGTTCAATGTTATTTCACATAAATCAAAAAGTTCCTCAAGTTGGGTTCTGTACAAAATATGCATGACCATAAACAATGAATATGATTGGTTATCTACTATGAAAAATACAAGTTCACCATGGAAACCTATATAATCTTTCCATAGATAGTATTTTAAAATAATGCATTCTAGATCATAAAGTATAATTCATCCTTTGAGAGGTGCATGAAAAAGAGAGTGGAGAGAGTTATGGTGGAATGAAAAATAGTAGGTTGAAGTTTCTTTATGTTAGACTGTGGTAGTCGACACTATGTTAAGATGTCATGGAATATGAAAAGAATTGCAACAATTCTAAATTAGTTGGTCACACTTATGCGTGTAATGATATTCCATTGCAACCCATTGTGATAGTGTGGATTTTATTAGTAAATAAGACATAATAAATTAGATCGAAATAACAAAAAAAGATACAAGGTAACAAAATTTGGAGATCCTTTTAGTCTGAAGTGAACACCCCACATATGTAGAGAAAATATAACTTGGCACCATTTCCCTAACCTTCTCCTTAAATTTTTTTATTACAAATAAACAAATGATATTTACAAGTTTTCCCACAATACTTTGAGTAGTATTTCCAAAATGCTACTTAGAAGTTTTCGTAATGAGTTCTTTTGAGTAGCATTGATTGATGTTTCTACTAAACAAAAATACATCACATAAATCATTAGGAGAATTCTCTTAAATTTTCATATAGCATGACAACTCTTCCCAAATTATTGTTGGTAGAGTTTCCCTGCTACAACTCTTCCCATAGGACTGTTGGTAGAGTTTTGATGCTACAATTCTTCCCACATGCATGTGGGAATAGTTGCTACATGGAAACTCTACCCATAGGCCCATGAGATGAGTTTATACATGGATCTGCCCATAGGCCTATGGTTAGAGTTGTATACATGGAAACTTTTCCCATAGGCCTATGGGTATAGTTGTATCATCTACAACTCTACCCACAAGCCTATGGGAAGAGTTGTAGAATCTACAACTTTGCCCACTGGCCTATGGGAAATTTTTTATATAGCTCCCATGAGAAAAAAATGAAATGTGTCAAAAATAAACATCTCTGTATTCCAATTTTTGCGAACACATGTAGAAATCATTAGGGAATAAAAGGTTATATGATTGAATAATAATTAAATAAATAAATAGACATCGACATGTACAAGACTCACGAAAGAATAAAGTGACATACCTGAATGAGGTTCTCTTGGTTTTGAGAATAATTTATTCTCTACTGAATATGTCCAACCACATGAAGGTGGAGGATCACCCCTTTTGAGAATAATTTATTCCCTACTCCAATATGTCCAACCACATGAAGGTGGGAGGATCACCAGATCACCTCCTCAATTCCCCATACCCAATATTTCTACTAGAAAATAATTGAAAGTGGCATAGTATGATTCATGCATAGAAAATAGAAAAACAAAATTTAGAGGTAAATGAAAGAAAGAATGTGTGTGCAGCTATGTGGTTTTGTAAATACAAAACATATAACATACATCCATAATAAGGTAGCAAAAAATAGTATATATTAATATATTTTATCATCAAAATATGTTTCCATTATACATGTTTCTGATCATAATATATACAATCACTTCTTTTTTTGTTTTTTGTTTTTTCAGAAATTTGTTGATTGGCTCATCCATGTCTAGATATGCTTTAGTTGTTGGGCCCTCTCTTAGTGATAATTCGATATGCATTATTTGACGCAATGTATGTCTAGTCAGGTACTCTACATGTTGTGTAGGCCACTGTTGAGGGACCTCGACTAGAATAACAAAAAGGGTTAAATTGATATGGTTAGTTATTATTCACATAAGTAGTTCATTAATGCAAATATCATTACAATGTTCTTTACTAGGTTGAGTAGTCAAGACCATTGGTTCAACTGCCATGTGTTCTTTCTCTTTCCAAGCATTCTCATCTACATGATATGCCATCGAAAAAAGAAAAGTTATAAGTACACCATCTACAAGTAAATATTAATAATTTTATTAATCCATACTTCAGATTTTATAGCCATAATATTGTCATGGCCGGGATGCACACCACCATCATCGGGCTGCACTCCACCATCATGTATTGGTTGCACACCACCATCATCAGGCTACACTCCACCGTCATGGTCAGGACACAAACCGCCATCATCAGGATACACTCCACTGTCATGGATGGGCTACACTCCACCATCATGAATAGGATGCACACCACCTTCATTGGACTGCACTCCACTGTGATGGGGATATTGTCCATTTCTAGCCTCATTATTGTTGTTTCTCTATTGCTTAAAACAAAAATACACATTCATTTAAAATAAACCGTGAATAGATTTTACAAGTAATCAACAATTAAAGTCCATTGATTTTACTTATGATGTCATTCAAAGGGGCATATTGTGTTTTCCCCATGCTTTGTCAGCTTGAAAGACACACTTGAAATATATTCGAAGGTCTTCTTATGTGGTCCTAGTTTTGAATTGAGCCCCCTATATTGCATAATATCTCAAATTTGGCTTATTGGATGAAATTATTTTTTTTTTGGATGATGATAGGAATGATATGGTTTAATTATTTGGTACTTACAATTTGTGCTTTTAGTTTCACGTAACCACCCTAGACAAGTTTGTGGTGCCCATGTTTTTCTAGTCTTTTCTTGGTTTCTTTTGACGTGTTTGGGAGCCTAGAAAAAGTTTCCAATAGGTAGTATATCACAATTTTTATATAGAACTAATTAAAACTCATCATATTAAATTCAAATAATGATATACCTTCCTATCCCATGTGGTGTATTTCCTTATTTTCTCATTGTCTTCTCCTTTGCATCCTCGAATAGATTCTTCCACTCAATCTCAATAACCATAGGAGGACAATCATACCTAGGATTTGTTTTCAAATAAACCCTATATTGGTTCCTCACATATTTAAAATATGTACTAACCAATGAGGTGACTCCAATTTTGTTGAAGGAATCACCATACATGCTGACCAAGTGGTTAATAAGTTCCTTCTTTAAAATAGGATTCTAAGCATTCCACCATGTGCGTATGGTGCACCCAAAAATATCTAAGGCCTTGTCATTCATATGCTTAAAAAAGGTGTTGTTTCCTGCAGAACAATATGATCATTAATTTAAAATAAACGTAGATAAGTATGTTTCAATTAGATAATAGGAAATAATTAAGACATTAATAAATAACTGGGATTTTTTATGTCTTGATCAGAACAATTTTATCATCCACCAAAAAGGTAACTATTAGTGTTCCCTTGCTGGTAACACGTAAGGATCTAGAAAAGAAATTTGTAGAATCACCAATTGCCTCATCTCCACCATCAATTGATTGGTCTTGTGTGCACTACGTTGAGGGTGTGTCACGAGCCTGAGAAGGTTCAGTCATCTCAATCACATGACTGTCAGCCACAGGTGGAGAGCCAAATATCCTTGTGGATATGTGGCTTGTGGTAGGATGTTGTGGTCTTTGAGCATCACTTCTACCAACAACATCCTCAGGAGCAGACTGCTGAAGTTTTCTGAATAATTCCTATAAAAATAAAACATATTTTATTTAGATAATATAAAAGTAGAAAAAAAAAATCATAAATGAAAATATGTGATAAATAACCTTTTTAGAATATGGTACTTACCGTGGATCATTTTATCTCCTCCATAAAAACTCTACATCTTTGTGTGGTCTCCTCTGTTGGTTCAAGAGTAAACAATTTAGTAAGTTCAATTTTTTTTTCTCACAACCTTTTTAATTGTCTCAATCATCTCAAATTCAAACATGTTATCATTGTTTATGACATTTCCAAGTACATCAGGTGTCGACAACTATATATATCAACAAAAAGACAAGTTAATTAAATTATAAAAAAATAATAACATTCACTTTAAATGGATATGGATATTTTTATTCGTTTACCTTCTTCAAGGCTCGTTCCTTCCTATGATCACCCTGCCACAATATAATAAGCACTACATATTAAAATGTTACCTTATAATATGAGAAGCATGAGATATTAAAATGAATTTTAAAGATAAAAAATAAGATTAATTAAATAGAGGTCGGTTGAAATTATGGTGTCAAGATCCATGTTAGATGATAGATCAAAATAAATTTTCATTCATCTTCCTATGAACACGATTCATATGTGCACAAATTTTCTAAAGACATAACTCTGTTGTAAATGCAAAAAAAAAAACATAAAGGGAAAAATGCTCCAAAATGCATGAAACTGGGGCATGATGAAACATGCACGCCTAGGTCTTAACACACTTGCAATTTGAGTGATTCAAGTTTTTTAGGGTGCCTTAGATTATATTACACCTTTCTAAATATTTAGTGTTGTGGTTGTGAACATAAAAGTGGTTGTTGTGTAAAAGAGGCAAAATCTACCTTGTAAATTGAGAGACCAAATCAGTAGAAAGTGCCCTAATGGAAATGCACACCCATGCTTCTATATAGCTCCAATCTTAGTGATCTAAGTTTTGGGGTGAAACTAATAACATTCCGAGTCTATCTATATCATCGAGAGTTTACTTTCAAATGA
Source organism: Picea sitchensis (assembly GCA_010110895.2). NCBI lineage: Eukaryota > Viridiplantae > Streptophyta > Pinopsida > Pinales > Pinaceae > Picea > Picea sitchensis. The sequence continues at coordinate 16,716 of SNQJ01S0141426.1, forward strand.
AAAAGGACTTCTACCTAGAACCCAAGTTCAAGGCCTTTTGTAAAATGGATGGTAAAACTAAATTACTATAGAATGATGCCTAGGAATCATATGACCTCCAAATTGAGTGATAAAAGTTGCAGAGTTTTTATTTTATCATTTTACATATATTCATACTTTAGTTGTGCATTTTGAACCAAAAACCCTCTATTGTGCATAAAGGTTAAAAAATGCTTTGTAAATGAAAAAAAATGCATAAAGGGAAAAATGATTAAAAATGTGTGAAACCAGGGCATAATGAAAATGCACGCCCAGGTATTAACACACCTGCAATTTGAGATATTCAATTTTCAGAGGGTGTAATTAGATTATTTTACACATGTCTACATATTTAGTGTTGTGTTTGCGAACATAAAAGTGGCTACTTTGTAAAAGAAGCAAAACTTACCTTGTAAATTGAGAGACAAAATCAATAGAAATTTCCCTAATGGAAAAGCACGCCCATGCTTCTATATAGGTCTAAATTTAGTGATCTAAGTTTTGGGGTGAATTTAATAACATTCTGAATCTATCTATATAATATGGAGTGCCCATCTTTTCCAATCTTTTCCAATGTTTGTAGATAGAATACTTATGATCATTCAATTTTCTTACTGTCTCGTCCAAATTAGTGTATTTCTCATAAAATGGGGGAGGTAATTTCCTGAAAATCATTTTCGCAATGTGCAACAACTCAAAATCCCCTGCCAACAATTCTACTATATCTTTTCCCTTCAAAGTGACATCAAGATTTTCAAACTTGCTGTCATTGTTCCTCTTGTCTTCGAATAACTTCTGATAATTTGTCATTGGATAAAAACCCCCATTTTCATTCTAGAACAATGGTAATCCATGCTTGATGATATCACTAAAAATATTCTTAAAATTAGATATTTCCTTCATAATCTCATGGAACTTAGTCTCTGCATTTTGCATCAATATCATTTTTGTAACGACTCTTTTAGAATCCATTACAATGTTAGTTCTATCATTTAATTGAAAATACTTAAACTCCGCTCTAGTTATATTGTTCAAGAATTTTATTATATCATTTTCCAAATCAGGTTTATTCTCCAAGTCATTTCATGTTCCTTTTATTTATTTCAAGACTAGGGTGATTAAATCAAGCTCATCTTGCACGGGGGTAAAATAAGACCTGTTATCCCCCACTTTCATGGATAACTAGGAGATCATGTATCGAGGCCCACAGGTCCTAGACATGGAGTACCGAGAGCAGGATTGACTTCAGCATCAATCCATATCCTGTCAGTAGAAACAACCTCCACCACCATTGGCTTGGTCTTGTGTCAGAGAGGGTTCTTGCTTCATGAGGTAATTAGTTCAAGTATCACGGTATGTGTCACTTTGATCATCAAAACCATTGAATGCATGCATATGATTGCTTTTATTTCTAACAACTGTTTGGATCTTACAGTTGCCCACTTGACCATGTTTTGGAGATTGACAGGGTGTCTTAGTAAGCCCGTGTCTGTTGGTTTTGGTTAGCCACTGGGGTTGTCTCTAAGAATCCATCGTCTACTCCCTTCACAATTTCACTTTTCCATCTTGTTTCCCACTCACCTATCCCATTCCACTTGTCCGGGAAATGGGTTGACCTTTTCTAGGATTACACCTTATCTTGTGGGAAGAAGGGGCTAAAGGCCCAGAAGGTAAAAGAAAGTTGGTAAAAGATAAAATCCTAATAATAAAACCTTGATATGCTTCGCCCAAGGATCCCCGAGAAAGAAATAAACAAATTCTCAATAAGAAACAAGAGGGACCCTAAAAAATAATAAAACAAGACCTAACCAGAGGATAGGGGGTCTCATCATGAGCCAACCTATTAGGTCCATGGGTACCTAGTAGTATGACATTGCCATCAACTGGTTACCATGCTAGGGCAATGACCTTTGGTTGCATGGCCAAGGGAAAGGAGGTCTCATCACAAGCCAACCTTCTCATTTCTGTGAAAGTACTTGTGGGTCATGCTGTCACCACTGGTCACCATGCTAGGGTAGTGCCCCCTGATTATCTCTTGAGCAAAATGGAAGAAAGAGCATTAAAAAATGAAATAACAAAAAATAATAAAAGGCATGAATGGGCTTGGAAAGAATTGCATCCATGACAAGTACAACTTTCCTTCTACAAAGGCACCCACAGGTACTTCTTGCATCCTTGGCCTTCATCACACCCGCCTGCTTGGACATCCCTTGACCACTTCATCCACTTACATGTCTTGGAAGGGGTCTCTTTCGGGAGCTTCCCTTATTCAGTAGACACTAGCCCAATAGGATGCCTTGCCCTTTTCCCAGACTTGTATAGTAGGTTTGTGTAACATCTTTGAGCTATTAACTAATCTATTAGGGGTTTTATGAATGTGTTTATTAATATTGATGATGAAATGTGATTGACATTGCTATGATCCCTGTGACTGATGAACCCATGGAGGGCATATATTTTGATGTGCAGGACCATACCCGATGGATAGGTACCATCATGGACCGCTACACATGGGGAGATGATCAGTTCGAGCCTCCGTGGGGATGAAGATCCCATCAGGTGGATGTTGATACCCCATCAGGGGGCAGATACATGATAGAGATGGATCCAGAGTTTTTCACCAGAGGAGAAGAGGACATTCCACTAGAGGCACCCCGACAGAGCTTGACCTAAGGGGGATGACACTTTATCAGTGGAATGATGGTCTTGAGAGGCCTAGGACGTCACCATCTTGACCATGACGTCACCCAACATCAGGGACATTTTGGGGGGCATACTAGGCAGCAGTGGCACATGTGGCAGGTTGGAGAATCCTAAGGAGGGCTAACGTTTTTCTCCAGGATGCCCCATTTGCCCAAAAATGGGCTAACGTCTCCCTTGGAGGGGATTTTACTCTCTTTTCAGCTTGATTTAGAATTTAATTTGATAATTTAATGTAAAAATAGTATGATTTGATATTTTTGCCTTGTCGGCCTTTTACCTGACCTAAAATGTAAAATTAGGTCAAGGTTTTGTATAAATGAGGGATTTTCACTCTCATTTTATCATCACAACTCACTCACCACTTGGTGAGGTTTGAAATTTGCGCCCTCTCTTGGGTATTTGGATGATTTAGTGAGGCACACTTGTTGAAGGAAGACATTTTTGACATTTTATGGTGTTTCTCTTGAAGGAAGGTGTTAAAACTAGGGTTTGCATGGTTATTTCTTTATGAATTGTAAGTATTTTTCTGCAAAAAATCTTGAATGAATGGTTGTATTCTAATTTCTTGCATATGTTTATGAATTTTTCTAAATCAAAACCCTAGGTGACAATCACACAAGTAGGTCCTTGTCTCATGTCCCCTGATAGAGATTTTTTTCAGCCATTGTTGGAGAAAGAAAGAGCCTAGCCATAGTTGCACTCCTATTTCTTCTTCCCTTTATCTAGCCGTACCTTTACAAGCTGAGAAGAAGGAGACGTCTTGAAGCCTAGGGCTTCTACACTTCAGGACTGATTTTTCTAGGGTTTGCTAGTAGAGCCTTGTTGCTGCAACACTTTGTCTTATCAAACCATCTTGTCTCAGTTTATCTTTTATGCTAGCCACTTTGCCATCTAAGGAAGGAGGAGAAAGCACGAGGCCTTGCTGTAGCAACACCAAAGTGAGCCTCTCTCCCCTAGGGTTTTGATTTTGAGGCCTTGCCTTAGAAACACCTCAAAACTTCTCCCTCTAGTCCTTAGTATTTGTCTCCTTCAACTCCTGCATCCTTCATTATTGACTCCATTTAACCCTAAAGGCACTGATCTAAGAACTCAGGCGTTGAAGTAGAACTTGATCTAAATACTCTCAAAACTTTTGAATTGAAACCCTAACTACTAAACCTAGTCTAAAATATAACCCTATTAACCCTAAATTGTTGTTATCATCTTATGCTATTACATCCTTAGTGTAGCATCGTTTTGTTTATTAGAAATTGGATAATGGTTAAAGCATCTATTAAATGAAGTATTGATTAGTTATATTGAATTCCATTGTTGCTCCAATATTTATTGGTGAAGTGTTATTACTTTCATTGCTATTGATAAAAATTGACTTCGTCAACATTTTATTGCCAATTTGCTTACATTGTCATTCAGATAGTCATCTATTATATGAAGTGCTAACCCCTTTGAGATATAGATTGCATATATCAGTTTGTTGTTGCTTTATTCCAGGCAGGTATACTTTCTTTGGGGGTTTACTTTAAATTGGCCTTTGGCTAGACTATCTGCTTGGTGGTGACTTGTGAGGGGGGGATTCTTTATCTTTGTCTTGCTTTTCTCTTGCCTCCTCAAAGCCCCAGGTCATCGGGGACGTCTCCCCTGGGCCTCACCTCACTAAATAGAAAGAACCTCCCCATCATGGTGACATTAGGTGGGATAGGTTCCTGTTACGCCAGTTTGACCTACAAGACTCAAGCCTTTTATCCTAACTACAAATTGTGCAATAACATTTTGGCACCGTTCCCAGGGAACACCGAGTCAAACCTTCCTCAGATGACACTTTTCAGTAAGCCTTGCCTCTAGAGTATTTATCTTACAAAGCTTACTTGGAAACTCCACTTAGGGTGTTTTCCCTTTATTCTTTTGATAGTTTCGAGAAAACTATCTGGTGACTCCACTAATGACGAAGCCAACAATGACTTCACAATGGGATCCTGAGAATTACAAGCCTTTATACATGATAAAAATCCTAGGATACCCATGACAAATGCCCTCGATAAAAAGAGAATGTCTTCCTAGATTCATTGGTAGTGATGGGGAAATAGATGACTTTCATATGAATGATTTTTATTCTTATTTTGGACTCCGTCCTATCAATGATGATGCCGAAGATGTAGTGATGAAATTTTTTCCCACCACTCTTCACGAGAATGCTAAAAAATGGTATGATGATCTCCCTGATGCTTGCATCACAACTATGGATCAATTGGAAGAAGCCTTTCTCGGAAAATGGGGTATTTAGTTGAAAGAAGTCTCAGTACTAATAAACAAATTCAAGCATATAAAACAAAATGAGAATGAAACCCTATTTGACTTACAGAGTGGATTTGAGGGCACTCTATGCAATATTCCTAGAAGCCATCGTCCTGAGGAGAAGTACGTTGTCCGTCTCTATACCCATGCGCTCCTGGCACACCTAGGTTTGCCCCTCAGTAGAAAGGGCCCAAAGACGCTGCATGAAGCTTACTGCATGGCTACAAGAATTGAAAAAAACATCTCCTTATCCGGGATAAAATACCTCTTTACATTAGGTAATCTTAACATGGAAAGTTTGTTTACCCGTGAGAACTTTATTGATGATTTCCAAGAAAGAGGGGAACAAACCATCATTCAACATAGGACTACTGAAGACACAGTTGAGGAGATGGAGCCTAAGAAAAATGATGGAGTATCAGCCTGCGCTCCTCCTTCTGATGAGGTCATCCAAGAGCCTGTTTCTCTTGCACAACAAAAGGACGATGAGGTTAGTTGTTTTCTATTTCCGGATACCGATGACACCTTGTTCCATGATTCAGAAAATGAAGGAGAAATGAAAGCCTTGAATGAAGTATATATTCCTTCCTATACAATTGAATACAAAGGAGCAACCCATAGGGATAAAACAATGATGCATGTCGAAGACACCCAAGACCTCAAGGGTCCTATGCAAGAAGAAACAGTAAGTTGTCCTCCTCCCCAAAATTTTGATGATTTTCTTCTTTATAATTTGGGAAAAGAGGAGGAGATATATGAGCATATCAGTGTTTTGAATCCTCCATGTTATGATACTAATACTGACACAGTTGATATTGATGAGTTCATAAATGTTGGAAGACGTAAATGGGATGTAATTGGTTTTGGTATGGACCCAATTTATGACACTGAGAATCATTCCCAACTATTACCTTTACAGTTATCACAACACATTATCTTTGATTTTGACCAATGGCAACAGGGAGATGATATATTTATTGATGCTCCCCAAACACCAAAGTTTGACCTAGTACCATGTTTTCCTGATGATTTTCGGTCTTACCTTGACTGTTTTGATGAGTACTCCTCCGATCACTTGGATTCATTCTATGTAGAATATTATCAACCACCACTGTGCTCGGATTTTGATGGGAGTAAGAACATTGTTTACCTAAAGAAGGATTCTCACGAAATCTTTCTCCATCCACCTATTATTACTTTACCTTTCTATATCATTAAAGGTACGATTGGGAATTACATATTTTGTATCAAGTTTCCTCTGAAGTAAACTCGAGGACCCAAGGGTTTTTTGAAAATTACAGATTTGAGTCTTTCATCTCAATTTTTCAACTTTTCCTTGAGAGTTTACCAGTCATCTGCCAGATCCTTGTAAATCCCTTTAGAATATGAGGATATCTCGGGTAGCCAATTTGCAGACCTGTTGAGTCGATGTTCTGAACCTTGGGCTTTTCATGACCCCTTCCTGAAGTGGATTGAGCACTTTCAATGGAGATTGATGTGGCATGATTTTATCCCTCCCACCTGCCTCCATGAGTTAGACTTTGTGATCTCCGATGATATGATGTATATTCTAACCCATGCCATTTTTTTTCTTGACTTATCACTATTTTGGTTTTTGATGAAGCACAAAGGCATGTATCATGGGATGTTGCTAGATTGGCTTCACTGGTTGTTTGACTACAGCCAACATCTACCCACTAGGTAAAATACAGGTAAGTAATTTGCTTTACACTATTAATTTCCTTATTTCAGTCCATATATATATGTATGTATGCTCGGGTGTAATTACCGCCCCATTTTTTTTATTGATGCTTCTACTTGAGATCAAGCAGGTCAGTAGGTTATGCTAGAGATGCTGAGGTTCTCATGTGCTCTATGGTGAGAACATGTCCCCGCGTTGGAGCCAGATTTTAACCCCCACTTTCATGGATAACTAGTAGATCATGTCTCAAGGCCCACAGGTCCTAGACATGGAGTATTGAGAGAAGGATTGACTTTAGTATGGTCCTAGAGGGCCCACATTTCTCTCTTCCAACATCCATATCCTGTCAACAACAACAACCTCCACCACCATCGGCTTGGTCTTGTGTTAGAGAGGGTTCTTGATTCATGAGGTAATTAGTTCAGGTATCATGGTATGTGTCACTTTGATCATCAAAACCATTGAATTTATGCATTTGATTCCTTTTATTTCTAACAACTGCTTGGATCTTACACTTTCCCACTTGACCATGTTTTGGGGATTGATAGGGTGTCTTAGTAATCCTGTGCCTGTTGGTTTTGGTTAGCCATTGGGGTTGTCTCTGAGAAGCCATCGTCTGCTCTCTTCACAGTTTCACTTTTCCATCTTATTTTCTGCTCACCTATCCCATTCCACTTGTCGGGGCACTGGGTTGACCTTTTCTAGGATTGCACCTTATCTAGTGGGAAGAAGGGGCTAAAGGCCTAGAAGGTAAAAGAAATCTAGTAAAATATAAAAGCATAAGAATCAAACCTCAAGATTCTTCGCTCAAGGATCCACAAGAAAACAATAAACGACTTCTCAACAAGAAACAAGAGGGGCCCTAAAAAATAATAAAACAAGACCTAACTAGAGGATAGGGGGTCTCATCATGAGCCAACCTATTAGGTCCATGGGTACCTAACAATATGATATTTCCATGAGTTGGTTACCACTCCAACGCAGTGACCTTTGGTTGCATGGCTAAGGGAAAGGGGGTCTCATCACGATACAACCTTCTCATTTCTATGAAAGTACTTGTAGGTAACGCTGTCACCATTGGTCACCATGCCAGGCCAGTGTCCCCTGATTATCTCTTGAGCAAAAGGGAATAAAGAGAAATAAAAAAATGAAATAAAAAATAATAATAAAAGGCATGAATGGGCTTGGAAAGAATTGCATCCATGAAAGGTACAACTTGCCTTCTACAAACACACCCACACGTACTTCTTGCATCCTTGGCCTTCATCACACCCACTTGCTTGGAAATAACTTGACCACTTCATCCACTTACATGGCTTGGAAGGGGTCTCTTTCGGGAGCTTCCCTTATTCAATAGACACTAGCCCAATAGGATGACTTTCCCTTTTCCCAAACTTGTATAGTAGGTTTGTGTAACATCTTT
>SNQJ01S0141427.1:0-20360 GCA_010110895.2 Picea sitchensis
GAGATGGCATAGCTTTTGGCTCATAAATAAATCAGCATAATGACTCATGTTTACTCGAAGATCACCATAGAACTCATGAACTACGGCTTTTACTAGTTCATCTAATGGTCTGTCATGCTGTATAATTCTGAGCTTACTGTTATTAGAAATCCTTTCCCACCAGAAATGCAAATTTCCAGTAAATCCCCATGTTATTCGCAGGGCTAAGTCACTCCATGTGACTTTATCTTTAAATAAAAATTTCTGTGTTTTTGCCCATGCGTGCCATCCTTGGATCATTACTTCTATCTCAAGCTTACTTTTGCAATCTAAGTTTGAGGCAGGAGAAGTATCGGTATGTTTGATGGAAGTTTGTGGATGTCCATCTATGTCCATAGGGGCTTTCTTAGATCATGTATACCTGGCATTACACCATTGTTCCCATGCTGAAGTTCTAGAAGAGATTGGTTTGGATTGTTCAGGTTGGGATTGAGGTTCAGATTTGGGTTCTCCATCCATTTCTTTAATGGAGAAACTTTGGTCAGTAGAAATATGTACAAGGGCTAACTGGCTAGCTAAGCTCTTTGCTTTAGCTTGCTCTATGGCATTTTCTAGCTCATTTCCTTGTCTTTGGACTAAGGATAACTTTTGAGAAGCTAATTGGCAGATTTCTGCTATCCTTACCAGAGTAGGATTTTTTAGTCCTGAAGCCAGTTGTTTTAATGTTAGTACTCTACTCTCAGAAGGAGGAGAGGAGATAAAGAATGAAAATGTTGCATCATTAGTAGGTACCAAAACTGGAGAAGCAGGCTGAGATTCTTCTAGATAAGAAGCTTTCATATTCTCGACTGCTTTTTCTATAATGTCTAACTTCTCAAGAATAGTATTCAGCTGTGTTTTCAGATCTTCTTGATTTTGAGAGATCTGATCAAGTTCTGAATGTAGTCCATTCATGTGACCTTTTGTTTTCATCACATCTTGGGCTATATCATCTATATTCTGGGCTAAACACACAGACTGATAATTTGCATAATTTTGCATTCTAATAATGTCTTGAGAAGGCTCTGCATCAGATTTTCTATATTGAATGAAATCTAGATCTGCTACTAGATTATTCTGGAATTTTGGATTAAGATTGTCTGGTCCCAAATGTCTATATGGGAGCTCAGTCCTTTTCTCTTTACCACTTCTGGGTAGAGGATAATCCATCATTTTTATTGAGGGGACTGCAAGATCTAGGCAGGCAGAACAATCAGGATGTTGGCCATGATGCTCAACTTTGTTCTGATATGTCTCAAAATTCTTTGGAAGTGAAGGAGCAGATGTTAGATTTTCTTGAGAAGAAGGTTCTTGGGCAGGTAAGTTATTTTTGCAATAATAACAGTCCTTTGAACCTTTATGATGCTTTAGCAGATGATCATCTAATTTGGATCTTCCTGCTACGGGCTTATATACAGGTGTTCTAGGAGGAGAATGTACAGTAGAATGTCTGACAGAATCTGATCTTGAACTACTAGCTGATAAAGCCGAGAATTGTCGGTCAAGATCTAGAAGTCTCTGACTCTGATTCCTTCCTAGCTTTAGAACTGGTTTACCATAAGCATTCATGTATACTGATATTTCTTTAGGCATAGGAGGTTGAGAATGAGCAGAGATTGGTTCATATTCTGCAGACCATTCCTCAATTTCTGTAAGCTAACAGAAACCAATTGAAAGAGGGGAAACGTTTCCTGGACCAACCACCACGCTTTCATGAGTGGCGCGGTGTAACAACTTAGGATTGAGGGCAGGCATAGTCGTGGAAACGAAATGAAGACAGATAGAGGAGTGAAGTTGGGCAATCTTGGACCCTTCCGCCATATCAAAACCAGCAAATTGCAGATAGGCTTGTAACAGGGAATTGATATAGGGATCTCGAAGAGAGACTTGAAATCGGGGCAAGGCTGAAGACTAGACAGGGCCATTATGCAGTGGGGCTTGAAAGCCAGATATTAAAGCATCTTGGAAATTATTATGGCGAGAGTCAATGATACATGTAAGGACATTGGTGTTTAATCCAGGGCGAACCAAAGGGTTGATTCCGAACTGGATAAGTCCACTATGGATGTACTCATAACCATGATTTAGACCCCAATCTATATCAGCTTGCTGTATTAATGGAATTTGATATTTGGATTGTCCGAGAGAGAGTGGGATATTCACAGAACAATAATGGATTAAGGTAGTGGCCTTAAACTGAAAAATAGATATATCATATATGTCTGAAGCCGGAACCTAAGGCATTTTCCAATTTGGATCTGGTTCATACTCTTGGGCTAACATATGCACATTATACAGAGGTTTATTACTGGATTGACTTAACAACTTCTTATACCATTTAGTAGGCTTGTATGTAGCTAGAGAGGATAGATCGTGAGATGAAGAATCTTTAGGTACAGCCATTATGATCTACTGCTACTTTTGACAAAGTCCTTTAAATGTTGTAGGTAAGCAAAAAGATAGAAGGTAAGTTCAACTTACAATGAGTCTAAGATACTGGCAACAACAGAGGCCTATTCACTGGCACAAACTTGCTGACAAAATAATGCTTACGTATCCTGCGAAAACACCTTCAGCTGAACACTTCTTTTATTTGAACTTTGCACTTCTCACAACCAGACTTTTCAAACACAAGGCTCGATCATAAAACACTACTTCAAAATTTCTTATATATAACAGTACTTTATATATATATATATATATATCGTCACATAGAGCTTCAAATATCTTTGTATTCACCACCTTGGTTGTCTATTCGTCGCCTTGGATATTCATAACCAGACCATATATATTCATATATATCCAGACCCTATTTATTACACTCACTATCTATTTATCTACCGCATTAACACTTATGTTGTTACTGTCATAGTGTACTAACACTTATGCTTTGAATGATCCTTCTCTATTTAGAAGGACGATCGCCTCATTGCCTTAGCTAGTTTCTTCGCTCTGACAAAACTATCTTGAATGTGAAATAGATGTGTTCTAACAAAGCTACCTTGAATGTGCAATAATTGGTTGTTGGTTGGTCGAACTTTGCAAAAATCCTTTGCAAAATCCTGAACCTTTGCACATTTGAGCTTGGGGTTCTAAATTATAAACTACATAAAGCTACAATGGATATTTACTACAAACTACATATATTTACAATGGATCTTTATGCAGTGAAAGGTTCAACAAAAAATCGATTTGCAAAGGTATCATAAACAGACACAAATGGAGCAAAGAAGGCAAGGCTCTCAAAAACAGATACAAAACAAGCAAAGAAGGAAACAACATAGGTGACAACAACAAAGCAAGCCCCAATGGTTTCAGTTTCATTTCTAGATTGAGAGACAATTTAGGGCAGTAGTTTCAGTTTCATTTCCAGATTGAGAGACAATTTAGGTGCATATAGTAATATTTGTCATCAAAATTCTATTTTCTCGGGCATAAACTTTTTATGAATCTCTATGAGAAGATAACAACCCATCAGTTTACTTAGTAGTTTAAGTTACATACCAGGTTTATTCCTATAGGTCGATTTACACCTTCCATAGATAGGCTTCGTGAATCCTCCTGAATTGATCGTAGGTTCCATCAGATTCTATCCACCCCTAAAGAGGGGCGCCAAATGTATCTGCTAAGATCAACTCCTTATATAAGTTCAGTCTTTAAGATCTGCACATGAGTTGCAACATGAACAACTCTTTGCTTTGTTTTTTTGGCTCTCCTATAGGACCACAAGAATGAAACAACACCATACCTAAAGAACCTCATGCCTAAGACTATATCATTTGTGTATCTCACGTAGGAACCTCTTAAGTACTCACTATCCCTATCCTACGGGTCGAGTCATGCCCAATTTGTAGGTGAGTTCTGGCATGAATGCCCGAGTCCCAACATGAGGTTAAGCTTCAAACAATATCAATCTTGTGATCAACTTGGTTTGGGTTATAAAATTTCATTTGGTACAACACCCTAATTTAGATTCTCTTTAGCAGTTGCCTACCATTCACTCAAGATTACTATCTCTTGTGAGAGACATACGATTCTAGTTATGTTATTGTATATGCCTCTTAATTTGTTGGTGCTCTCCAGATTTAACCTCACCAGAAAAATAATACTCTTTTTCTTTCCAACTAGTGCCCCTCCATAATGTAGTACTTCTTTCTTCCTTCTCTCCCTCTCCTTGGTCAAGGTCATTGGTCTAAATATTGACTAGATAATTCATAGGATAGGATTTAACTTCAAAGTCCTAAGCAGGGGGATCATGAATGTAAAGAAAGAAAGTATTCTCCCCCACCACATTGGACTCTCCCCTTCTTGTAACGAACGTGCTACTTCAGTGGTTAGTGTTGCTACTAGGTCTTGATCTACCCTTTCTTATGGTGTTATCTTAGTTTATGGCTTATATGTTGTTGGTCATGGGGGATTTAGGATGACCTCGTGGATAAGGAGCGGATACACTCATGAAACAAGGGGTTGCATTCCTTGGGATAGAGACGAGAAATTTCCCTAGTTGCATGAGTATGGGGATTCTTCAAATCAAATTCACCTTATACTAGGTGAAATTTGTGTTACTACATGATGGATTGTTGGGTGCCCTTCTATCCAAGAGGATTGGTATTTGCACCTACTCTTGTAGGTCAACTGCTCTTACTCTATCTAATTAAGTGGGAGGTAGTTGGACCAATTTGCACTTAGATCCCCACTGAAATGGAGCCACCATTTGAATGTTGCCAGAGATGAGGTCATATGGTCTATGGAGATATAGGAAGGTAGATAAGAACCTACCAAAATGTGAAACCAAGGATTTATCTAGAATAGGTATATCTCACAGTGAGAGTTGCATTCAACATTTTAGCACCTTTTGAACATGGATGATTAGTTGGGTGTCGAATATGTTGTAGTGTCGGGGAACCTGCAGCTGGATCGAATCACTAGAATCAATCAAGGTACTCCCTCTCCATATTTATGCCCAAAACATATACATATTGAGTCACTAACATTTAACGAACAACCACAACTTTCTTACTCAGTAGCATTCAAGTTTCAAATAACAAGAACAACACTAACATGATCTTCAGTCGACTCGTGGAAAAACAATTGAACCCATAAATCATTGCCATTTCTCCTTCGTGCAAGCATCCATAGTTAGTTTTTGACGCATGACAAAAGTAGTGTGACATGTTCAGGATGTTTGGTTCTTATTTTAAAACTAGGATCTAATGTGGCTCAAGGGAAAGGCTACAACGTTTTCCGCTTTGACCAAATGAAGTGACAACAATATTGATAGCCATAAAGAAATCACTTGGTCTCATAAGACAAGATTTTGTGTGTGATAGATGGCCAAATACACATGGTCACTTCAATAAGGTGTGAGCAAAGGTGTCACAAATATGAAGCGGCGGAGACCATGGTGGGTTACATAGTGACAATAGTTGGCATATTATCGGAAACAATGTCATATTTTTTTTAGTGGCTTCATGATAATTTCTAACATTTGTACAGCCCCCAACATCGATGCCTCCATGCCAAAAACGTCAAATCTTATTTTTTGGTAGTTGGAGCTCAAATGTGATAAATTTGAAAGGTAAAATTTACATTGAATTATATAAAACAAACATCCCCAAACATGGAAATTTGGTAAAATTTAAATGTTAAAGGGTTTCTCTAAAATAACCAAATCTACATGATTTTATTCTAGTGAAAATTTTCTTTGGTGAATGAAAGTCTTTTGTTGCAGAACGTGCACACATGACTGACATGAGACTGTGTGGGGATCCGATGGAAAACTCACATTTCATTATCAATATGGAGTACAATTTCATTTGGTACACCCTAATTTAGATTCTCTTTGGGAGTTTCCTACCATTCACTCAGGATCACTATCTCTTGTCGGAGACAGACGCTTCTAGCTCTGCTATTGTATATGCCTCTCGATCTACTAGTGCTCTCCAGATTTAACCTCACCAGAAAAAAGAGTACTCTTTTTCTTTAAGCCGATGCCCTATGTAGCGTAGTCCATCTTTTCTTCCTTCTCTCCCTCTCCTTGGTCAAGGCGATTGGTCTAAATGTTGACTAGATAATTCATACGATAAGCCTTAACTTCAAAGTCGTGAATGTTAATTCATATGAATGTAAAGAAAAAAATACTTCTCCCCCACCATACTGAAGTCTCCCCTTCTTGTAATGAATGTGCTACTTTATTGGTTAGTGTTGCTACTGGGTCTTGACCTACCCTTGCTTATGGTGTTTGTTATCCCCATTTTTTGGATAACTAAGGTGATGATGTCTTGAGGCCCGAGGGTTGCAGATATGGAGTGTGAGAGACTACATGACCGATAGCCACCATTTACTGCAGATGGAAAACCAACTCACCACCACATATGGTCCGGTTTCTGGATGGAATCCACCACACTGATTGGCTTCCGGGAAGGCGGTGGGACTTGCTCCATGAGGAACAAGTCAATATTATGGTAAGAATCATTTCAATACCTAAGCCATTTGATTATGTTATCTTAGATTGCTCTATATTTTATGATATGTGCTTGGACATTATACCTTTACCCTGCTTCACCTTGGTGGTTGACATTAAGCCCTGATAGAGAGTAGTCTTCTTTGGGAATGAGTTTGTTGTTGGAAATCCCTTAATGAGCCATCGTATGGTTCCCGACCAGCCTTACGATTTTTCCATCATTTTTCCCCCCTGTTTCCTTTTCTCTTGGGATTTTTAGAGGGTGTATTGACCAAGAAGGGGTTGTCCCTCAATCTATGGGAAGAAGGGGATAAATGCCCAAAGGGTTTGGTGTTGGGTAAAGATAAAATCCATATATGAACCTTCCATATGCTTCAACCAAGGATCACCCAAGAAATCAATAAACGCTTATCTTTGAATAAAAGGGACCCATAATATAATAAAGAAATGCATGAAAGGTATATTGAAAGGATGGGAGGTCTCATCCCGCGAACCGACCTATCACATCCATAGATATCTAGTGGTATGACATTGTCAATATCTAGTCACCAAACCAAGGCGGTGACTCACCAGTTGCATGGTGAGGAAGGGGGGTCTCATCGCGATCCAACCTTCTCATTTCCATTAGGCATTTGTGGGTAACATTTCCATCACCTAGTCACCAAACCAGGGTAGTGACCTTCAACCTATCCTTGTGCTAAAAAGAAAATATAGAAATAAAGATAGAGACAAATGATGGGCTTGGAAAAAGTGCATTAGGATGAAGGTACCACACACCCTCTACAAAGGCACCCATAGATGAGACACTATGACCCCTAGTATAGCATGAGCCCTATTTACATTGGTCTTGACCCCATCCACCCCTCATTACACTTTACATGGATTAGAGAGGGACTCCTTGGAAGCTCTCCTTGACCTAAGGGAAAGATCTACCCAATAGCACACCGTCAACCCTCCCATACTTAAGCTTGACAAGTCACATAGTGTCTTTGAGTTGTTAATTGTTTGATATAGTAATATTTGATGCACATGCTTAGATGGATTATTTATTTATTGGATCTACTTATCATGATGTTATGACTTGAGATCCTTGGAGGGTGTGTTCATTTGTATTTACAGGACCTAGGCGGTGGACAGGTTTGGGAGAACAAACCTAGCTTGGGCTTCCAGCTAGGGGCTTCTAAGCCCATGGGATGGATTCGAGGGGCCAGCATGCAGGATGAGAAGCGTTGACTTGAAGACTGTTGTTGATTATGACTTGGATGACCTAGCCCATCCATTGCTTGCTAAACAATTTTTCCAGGAGGGGAAAAAAACGTTCCACTTTTGAGCTGTAGTGCTGATATTGGGGAGCTAGGAGGGCTTGGTGGTGAGGTGCCACTCATTTACACCTGGACATTTTGAGGAGAAGAGGATTTTCACCATGATGAGATCACTTGGATGCCTTACACATGGCCTTGGGAGGCTCTTCCATGCTTCTCCAACACCAGCAACCTCCTCAAAGTGGCAAAGCGTCCCTTAAAGGGTAGCGATGTCATCCTAGATTAGGGTTTTAATTTGTACAAAAGATGAAATTTTTAAGTGAATTGTTTAATAGTGTTAAGGGGGAAAGATTAGGGTTGTTAACCCTAATCTTATATTTACTCCTTATTTTGTGTGTGGATAAGTCATGTTGGCTAATTTTTGTATAAATAGAGATCATAAAAGATCTCATTTTGAATCATAACTCTCCCTCTTGTGAGAGGTTTTGGTCTGAAATTTTCAGCCTCCTTAGCTCTTTATCTCTTTAGCTCTTGTGCACTTGTGTATGGCTATGGTTGTGAATGGTTAAATGAAGAAGTGATGCGCTAACCTTGGAAGGTTATTCTCTAGCTCTTGTGGTGGATTGTCTTAGAATCTCTCTTGATCTTGGTATGGTTTTACTCTCTTTCTATCATTCTATTCAAGTCAAGTATTTTTTATTCTAGGATATAGGTGGGAATTATAAGGACATACACCCCACCATGGTCTTAGCCCATTTATTGTTTCATCCCACATTGATTAAGGGTTTGCTAAGAGAGAAGTATAAAGACATACACCCTCTTAACATACCCACAACAGAAACTTGCCTTGGAAAGTAAAATGGCTTACACCCCAAGGTAGCTTCTCTAAGCTCCCTTGTGACTCCATTGAACCAATAATAAAGGCACTAGTCATTAATATTTTGCATTGGAGAAATAAAATATTACATTGGGAAGCTTGCGATGAATTTCGGTCATTTTACTTCTTGCAAAGTGGATTGTTTTCCTTGTGCCTTGGGAACCTCACAACCACTAGGGCATCCTAATCTAAGGGCTACTTATTTATGCTATTACAAAATTTTCATCTTCATCCATTAGGTCTGCGAAATCCTAACTTACTTGCTTAAATAACTTTTTATTCAACCATTTAGTTTTTGCTCAAATTTTGCACACTTCCTCTACTTGTCCTAGTGCACTTTTTGGCACCTTTTGAGAGAATTCTAGTGGCTGATTTTCTTTTTTGTAATACATTTTAGATACCTGACCCATAATCTGATATAATTTGCTGGAGACAAGTGTTTACAACAACCTCATCTTTGTGCTAGAATTTTGGTTTTATGCAGGGTTTGTGCGTCTCTTGTATTTCCTACTTGATATCTAGCACTTATTGAGAGCTTCGAGTATCATTTGTTGTTGATATATATGTTTATCTACTACTTAAAATTAGGGACATCAAGCTTATCTTGCTGATCAAACTAACATATATTGTTGCAAAGTGTTTTTTATTGTCTGAGGCGGGTACACTCATCGGAAAAGCATTTTCTTGTGGGCGATCATTACTAAACTTACCAAAGGAATCTCTCTCTACCTTTATTTCCATCTAGACTTGACCTCTAGGAGATTCTTTTCAACTTCCCTCCATATTTGTTTCAATCCCCCTAGGGTCAGGATCGCCTCCCAGTGGCCTAGTCACCCTTGAGAGTGTGGGTACCTACATCGGTGACATTGGGTGTAATATTCCCATAGTTGTAGCACTTGTTACTTGGTTGTCCGGGTTACCCAACCTACAACTGGCGGCTATAACTTGTTTGGTGTTGTTGTGGCGGGGAAGATTTTGAATCATCTTCATACCACAACGACACTTTGCTAAGCTATCCCAAAGCCTTTCCCTTAGCTTACTTGGTGAATCCACCCAAGGTAATTTCCCTTTCCACCCTCCTTGATGAGCTCATCTTGAATCTCATCTAGTGAATCCACCTTCCTAGAATACTTCTTTCCCTAAGCCTTTTCCCCCTGGGAGATTCAAGCCTTTCTAAGGTTTATCAAAGAATGCCTCCTCTCAAGCCTCCCATTGCTAAAAACCTTTCCGTAAATCCATTCCACTTGCTCCCAGTAAAGCAACGCCCTTGGGAAGAGACCTCTACAAAGCCCTCAATATGGCCAACATCCAAGGTTACCCTTACAAGATGCCAACATATGTCAACAAATGGTTTCCAAAGTTATCAGGAAACAATGTGATAACTGTTGAAGACCACATTTATGTCATGGTTTGGGATATGGACAATGTAGGTATTGATCGTGAAGATGTGGCCATGGAACTATTTGCCTCATCATTGGTAGGAATGCTTTATTAGTTCAAGGGGACTTCCCTTATAATGGATCATGATCTATGATACCTTTCGCCTTATTTACAAAATGAGATGGTCAAGAAAAGTAGATGGTGGGACACTACCTTCAGCTCATTCAAATGAAAAGGAGAATGAAATGGTAAGAATTCATTTCAAGATTTGGCAGGTTGTACAATCAAATTCCAATAGACTATCGTGCTACAACATCATTAATTTGTCTCTCTTTGAAGGGTAGTTCTAATACATTCTTAAAGATAAAAATCCCACATCATTGGCGAAGGATAAAGAGTTCGTGCTCGACATTGAGAGAATCTCCTTGATTCAAAAATAGAACCTTTTAGTATCCCACTTAACAAGAGAGAATCAAGGACTAAGGTTTCCAACAACAATGCTCTGGATCAGTGCTCTCCTGACCCATAAGATAGACCAAATGAATACTTTGTTTGTTCAGGTGAAAAATAAACTTATGAAGCTGGCCTTGACTTCTGATTACTGGAAATAAATCAATCCACTCCAGACCTCCACTTGCAGACAACACAGAGATTCCACTGGTTTGAAACCAAGACCTCAACAAGAGGCAAAGGCCTAGAAACTTTGAAACCTATTGGGATAGTTGATTTAGAAGATTGATTGTCTCCCATGCCAAGAGCCCCACAGGGAAGATGAATGCCCTCGACAAGATAGATTATTTTGACGATATAAACTTCATGATTTTCAATCTCAGCGATGAACATGTTACTCAAAGGCGGTCGATAAAAGCCAAAGAATGGGAGAAAGGAGACTCTGGAGCTAGCAAGTAAGTTGACTAATGATCAGAAGAAGGAACTAAATAGGAGGGAAATTTTAGTCTACAGAAGAAATAATGCTTCAGCCCCTCCGTCACATCTTGATGCTCCTCTTCCACCAGCAGAAAAGGTGAAACCACCACCTGCTCCTCTTCCACCAGCAGAAAAGGTGGCTCCACCACCGCCACTATCGGTATGTGATTTGCTTCCTAAGCCAACTCCTACAAATGACATTTAGTTGAATATAGATGTTGCAAACATGTTTGGAAAAATGAATATGACAGTTCCAATGATGGAGTTGTGTAAGATCCCTTCTATAAAAAGGGAAATTTTCTAAATATTATGGGTGCCAGCCGAGAAGGAGGATTCTCCCATCATGTTAAACACTATGTATCTTGATTGACCAAGGGACAATAACCCTCATTTCTATCTATCATTAGGCATGAATGGCCTACACTTCAAAAATTGCATGCTTGATTTAGGGGGCTTAGAAAATGTCATATATTTGAAGGTAATGAAACAGCTTGGTTTGAAGACAACCCGACCTTATGGCAATGTTTGTGGTATTGATTCAAGAAGAGTTAAAGTCTTGGGAGTATGTGAAGACGTTGAGGTTTTCCTAATTGAATTTCCACATATCAACATTCTTATGGAAGTAGTAGTGATTAACGTTCCATATGCTTGGGGGATGCTTTTATCTAGGATTTGGTCTACTGCTCTTAGGGGTTTACTTAGAATGGATCTCACTCATGCACACATTCCTATGGGGGATGGAACTTTTCATATACTATATAATCAAGAGAAAGCTGATAGAAACGTAATGGATCTCGATGGTCCTGAATATGTCAGTGAATGTGATTATGATGTACTTCCACAGACCATTGAGTATGATCTATCTGAGCTACCTTTTATACAGGACAAATCCATAGACATGCTTCTTCAATGGACAGATCAATACAAAGACAAACTTGCAAAATACCATGGGAATGAATGAGGGCCATCCAAATTTTGAAGAAGGAAGATGAGAAACATAAAGAAGTCGTCAAAGATACAGTCCACACAGAGCCTCTATACGATGAAAATACACCTAGCACCGATTTCAATGAAGGAACTCTTGTGCTCATGTGGGACAAAAGAAAGGGCAAGCCCAGATATGAAAAGAAAGATAAAAATTCATGGCTTGGCCCTTACATTATCATGAAGAAGTCTGACAAAGAAAGGTACTATTTAACATTATTAGACAGGAGAAAGATGCCACTACTAGTAGATGGGTCTCTTCTCCAGCCTCGCATCCTGGTCACATGACTTCTTCAAGGCTCGTGCCCCAGGTAAGTAGGTAAGTCATTTTGATTCCCTGCATTTACATCTTTATTCCTCATACTAGTTTTGATGCATTTCATTTTCATTCTACTCTACTTGCATATTTATTTCATGCTTAGTTTAGAATTTATTGAAAAAATGTCAAAAAAAAAAAAATCTAGTTCAGTGGTTATGGATTATGATCATATGAGAAAAAGGATGAGTAGGCCATCCTGCACTTGACAGTTTGATGTTTACTTGCAGGCACAAGTCTACCAGGATATGTTGTTGTTCTCATGCACTCTACGGCGAGAACATGTCCCCAAGTAGGAGCCAAATGTTATCCCCATTTTGTGGATAACTAAGGAGATGATGTCTCGAGGCCCTCAAGTTGCAGATATGGAGTACCGAGAGACTACATGACCAGAAGTACCCTTTGCATAGATGGAAAACTACTCACCACCACAGATGGTCACAGGTTTGCAGATGGCATCCACCACACCAGTTGGCTTCCAGAAGGCAGTGGGCCTTGCTCCATGAGGTACAAGTCAGTATTATGGTAAGCATCATTTCAATACCTAAGCCATTTGATTATGCTATATCTTAGATTGCTCTATATTTCATTATATGTGCTTGGACATTATGCATGTTGCCCTGCTTCACCTTGGTGGTTGACATTGTGCCCTAGTAAGTGGTCTTCTTTGGGAATGGGTTTGTTGCTGGGAAATCCCTTAATGAGCCATCATATCGTTCCTAACCATACTTACCATTTTCTATCATTCTCCCCCTTTGTTTCCTTATCTCTTATGGTTTTAGGGTGTATTGACCCAAGAAGGGGTTGTCCCTCATTCTATGGGAAGAAGGGGCTAAAGGCCCATAGGAGTTGGTGTTAGGTAAAAGATAAAAACCATATATGAACCTTCCATATGGTTCTCCCAAGGATCACCCAAGAAAGAAATAAAACACTTATCTTTGAATAAAAGGGGACCCATAATATAACAAAGAAACGCCTGAAAGCTATATTGAAGGATAGGTGGTCTCATCATGAGCCGACCTATCACGTCCATGGATATCTATTGGTATGGCATTGTCATTATCTGGTCACCAAACCAAGGCAGTGACTCTCAGTTGCATGGTTGGGAGAAAGGGGGTCTCATCACGAGCCAACCTTCTCATTTCCATTAGGCATTTGTGCGTGACATTTCCACCATCTGGTCACCATGCCAGGGAAGTGACATTCAACCTCTCCTTGTGCTAAATAAAATATAAAGAAAGAAAGATAAAAGGAAAATGATGGGCTTGGAAAAAGTGCATTGCGGAGGAAGGTACCACACACCCTCTACAAAGGCACCCATGAATGAGACACTACAACCCCTAGTATGTCATGATCCCTATGCCTATTGAGTCTTGACACCATCCACCTCATACACTTTACATGGCTTAGAGAGGGACCTCTTGGAGGCTCTCCTTGACCTAGGGCAAGATCTAGCCAACAGGACACCTCGTCAACCCTCCCAAACTTAAGCTTTACAATTCGCATAGTGTCTTTGAGTTGTTAATTGTTTGATATAGTAATATTTGATGCACATGCTTAGATGGCTTATTTATTGATTGGATCCACTTATCATGATGTTATGACTTGAGATCCTTGGAGGGCGTGTTAATTTGTCTTAGCAGAACCTAGTTGTTGGTCAGTTTTGGGAAAACAAGCCTAGCTTGGGCTTCCATGGGGCTACAATCCCACAGGTTGGATGCCAGGGGCTCGCATGCCAGATGAGAGAGAGTTGACATGGATGGCCTTGATGGTGACTTGGATGACCTAGCCCACCCATCGCTTGCCAAGCGATTTTCCCAGGAGGGGAAAAATGTCCCACTTTTGAGCATGACATCATGATATTGGGGGCTAGGTCTTGGTGGTGAGGTGCCACTCATTTGCACTTGGACGTGTTTAGGAGAAGAGGGTTTTCACCATGATGAGATCACTTGGATTCTTGACACATGGCCTTGGGAGGCCCTTCCATGCTTCTCCAACACCAATGACCTCCTCAAAGTGGTAAAACGTCCCCTAAAGGGGTGACGTCATCCTATATTGGGTTTAGTTTGTGCAAAAGATGGAATTTTAAGTGAATTTTTAATATTATTGTGTTAAGGGGGCAAGACTAGGGTTGTTGACCCTTAATCTTGCGTTTTACTCCTTATTTTGTGGACAATCCATGTTGGCTAATTTTTGTATAAATAGAGATCATAAGATCTCATTTTGAATCATAACTCTACTCTTGTGAGAGATTTTGGTCTGAAATTTTTGGCCTCCTTAGCACTTTTATCTCTGGTGCACGTGTGTATGGCTATGGTTGTGAATGGTTAAATGAAGAGGTGATGCACTAACCTTGGAAGGTTATTCTCTAGCTCTTGTGGTGGATTGTCTTAGCATCTCTGTTGATCTTGGTATGTTTTTTACTCTCTTGCTATCATTCTATTCAAGTCAAGTATTGTTTATGCTAGGAGCTAGGTGGGAAGTATAAGGGCATACACCCCCACCATAGTCTTCACCATTTTATTGTTTAATCACATTGATTAAAGGTTTGCTAAGACAAGTATAAGGGCATACACCCTCTTAGCTTAAACCCTAGCTTAGATAAACTTGCCTTGGGAAGTAAAAGGGATTACATGCCCAAAGAGGTAGCTTCTCTAATCTCCTTGTGACTCCATTAACCCATTAGTAAAGGCACTAGTCATTAATTTGTTGCATTGGAGAAATAAAATATTGCATTGGGAAATGTGAATTTTGATCATTTTTACTTCTTGCAAAGTGGATTGTTTTCCTTGTGCCTTGGGCACCTCACAACCACTAGTTCATCCTCATTAAGAGCTACTTATTGTTTCTGCTAAAAATTTGCATCTTCAACCATTAGGGCTGCAGAAACCCTAACTTACTTGCTTAAATAACTCTTTATTCAACCATTGGTTTTTGCTCAAAGTTTGCACACTTACTCTACTTGTCCTAGTGCACTTTTTGACACCGTTTGAAAGGATTCTAGTGGCTGATTTTATTGTTGTAATACATTGAATGTTACATCCATAAGGCTGATATAATTTTCTGTAGACAAGTGTTTACAACAACCTTATCTTTTGTGCTAGAATTTTGGCTTTTCATCTTGAGTTTAGCTAGTCTTTCTCGTGTATTTCCTACTTGATATCTAGCTCTTATTGGGCAGCTTCTAGTATCATTTATTTGTTGATATACATTGTTATATACTACTGAAAATTAGGGAAAGCAAGTTTAACTTGCTGATCCAACTAACATATACTGTTGCAAAGTGTATTTTCTTATGTCTCGGGCAGCTACACTCATCCGGAAAAGCATTGTACTTATGGGGAATTCATTACTTAACTTGCAAGGCATATCTCCCTACCTTTCTTTCCATCTAGACTTGACCTCTAGGAGATTCTTTTCCACTTCCCTCCATCTTTGTTTCAATCCCCCTAGGGTCACCGGTATCGCCTCCCTAGAATGACCTAGTCACCCTTGAAGTGCGAGACCTACATCGAGGTGACATTGAGTGTAGGATTACCATAGTTGTAGCACTTGTTCTGTGGTTGGGTCGGGCTTTGCCAACCTACAACTTGCACTATAAAAGTGTTATCTTAGCTTCTTTCTTAAATGTTGTTGGTCCTCAGGGCTTCAGAAGGACCTTGTGGATTAGGAGCAGATACGCTCGTGAAAAAAGGGTTCAACATTCCTTGGGCTAGAGGCAGGAAATTTCCCTGGCTGCATGAGTATGGGAATTCTTCAAATCAAATTCACCTTCTACTAGGTGAAATTTTTGTTACTACATGGGGGCTTGATGTGTGTCCTTCTATCCAAGAAGATTAGTATTGTCACCTGCTCTTGTAGGTCAACTTCTCTTACTCTATCTAACTGAGCAGGAGGTAATTAGACCAATATGAATTTTGATCCCCGTTGAAATGGAGATACCATTTGAATGTTGTCAGAGGCGAGGTCCTATGCCCTATAGAGATACGGGAAGGCAGATAAGAACCTACCAAACCGTGAAACCAAGGATTTATCCGGAATAGGTGTATCTCACAGTGAGAGTTACATTCAACATTTTAGCACCTCTTGAACCTGGACTACTAGTTGGGTTTCGACTATGTTGTAGTGTAAGGGAACCTACAACTGGATGGAATCCCTATAATCAATCAAGGTACTCCCTCTACATACTTATGCCCAAAACATATACAGATTCAATCACTAAATTTTAGCAAACAGCAATAGCTTTCTTACTCACTAGCGTTCAAGTTTCAAATAACAGGAACAACACTGACATGATCTTCAGTTGACTCATGGAAAAACGAACGAGCCAAAAAATTGTTTCCATTTCTCCTTCATGCAAGCATCCATAGTTATTTTTAAAAGCATGACAAAAGCAGTGTGACATGTTGAGGATGTTTGGTTCTTATTTTAAAACTAGGATCTCACGTGGCTCGGGGGAAAGGATACAACATTTTCTGCATTGAACAAACGAAGTGACAACGATACTGATAGCTAGAAAGAAAGCACCTAGTCTTCTAAGACAAGCGTTTGTGTGTGATAGATGACCAAATCCACATTGTCATTGTGATAAGGCGTGAGCAAAGGTGTCACAAATATGAAGCGGCGGAGACCGTGGTGGGTTACATAGTGACAATAGTTGGCATATTATCGGAAACAATGTCATATATTTTGTCAGTGGCCTCATAATAATTTATGACATTTTTACAACCCCCAACATCAATGCCTCCACGCTAAAAACGTCAAATGTTATTTGTTGGTAGTTGGAGCTCAAATGTGATAAATTTGAATGGAAAATTTTACATTGCATTATATAAAACAAACATCCCCAAACACGAAAATTTGGTAAAATGTAAATGGCAAAGGGTTTCTCTAAAATAACCAAATCTACATGATTGTATTCAAGTGACAATTTTCTTTGGTGAACAAAATTCTTCCGGTGCAAAACGTGCACACGTGACTGACAGGAGACTGTGTGGGGATCCAATGGAAAACTCATATCTCATTATCAATGTGACTGACAGGAGACTGTGTGGGGATACAATGGAAAACTCACATCTCATTATCAATGTGACTGACAGGAGACTGTGGGGGGATCCAACGTTCAAGTTGCAGAGCTCATAGATGCTAAGTGAAAAATGACATGAATGAGAAGTGAGGCGCCCTCCTCTCTCTTTTATACCTCCATATTCTAATTTTCACTTAAGTTATTTTATTGAATTATAAAGTATTATGTTATTTCCTCCTCTAAGTCAATTAACCTTTTTAATTGTTTTTACCAAAGTCACTTTAATAATATAAGCTTTTACTCCTTAGTGAGCACTTTTGCGCCCCTTAGCCCTCTTTCAATATCCTTGTCAAGAAGAGGGGGACATTATAGTCTCCCCTACTAGAAATTGCTTGTCCACAAGAAATCCTGAATCGATCTGTTGTAGAACCTATTCACTCTCCCAAGTGGCATATTCTATAGGCAAATTTTTCAATTTGATTAAGTATTCCTTGATGTCCCTTTTCTTTAGTTGTTTTTCCCTCACCTCCAAAACCTCCTCTGGAATTCAAATCAGGTTTGAGCTTCTTAGTGCCATTTTTTTTAATGGATGCATGTATGTATGGTTGTAGCCTCAAATAGACCAAATATCCTACCTCAAAAGTATGCTCCACTATGTGCCTTACAGCGTATAACTTCTGTTGGTTTTGAGCCCTTTTCAAATGATCTTTGAACTCTTTAAGAATGTCTTGGCTTTCATGTATCCACTCCTTATCCATAGGAGCTCTGTTATCTCCAAACACAATCTCAACAAAAGTGAGGGGATCATAACTATATAAAGCTTTGAAAGGAGACATACTAATAGACATGTGGTAAGTGGCATTGTAGTAGTATTCACCCAAATATAACAACTTGTCCCATGTTTTATGTTTCCCTGTCACATAGTTTCGAAGGTATCCTTCCACCCACTTGTTTACTATCTCATTTTGACCATCTGTTTGTGGATAGTAGCTAGTGTTGGGGGTTAATTATATACCCATTAGTTGAAATAGCTCTTGCCAAAAGATAATCATAAATCTACTATCCCTGTCACTCATAATCATTTTGGGTAGCCCATGCAACCTGAAGACTTCTCTTAAAAACATTTATGCCACTTGAGATGCGCTAAAGTCCATGGAGATGGCGAGAAAGTGAGAAAACTTGGTTAAACTATATACTACCACAAATATGCAATCCTTACCATGTGCCTTGGGTAGCCCTGTAATGAAATCCATAGATACACTTTCCCACTTATGCTTGGGGATGAGAAGAGGTTGCAATAGACTTGTTGGGTGAGTGTGCTCATCTTTGTTCTGTTGGCAAGTGATAGACTCCTTGATGTGGCGCATGACATCTCTCTTGAGACCTTTCCAAGAAAACCTTTCTCTTATCTGTCTATATGCTTTAAGGAATCCTTGATGCCCTGCTAATGATGAATTATGAAATGCCCGAAGCACCCTTTTCTTGAACAAGGATTCACTGATTCAGGAACCAAATAGATCCTCCCCTTAAAATATATGATGTCATCTATAATCATGTACATGTCATCCTGTAATTGTCCATCCATCAACTCACATGCAAATTTATTTTTGGAGTACTCTACTAATAAATAAGACTTCCAATCAACAAATATCTCTGATATGGAGTAGGCTGAGGGTCTCCTAAACAAGGCATCCTCTACAACATTGTTTTTTCCCTCGACATATTCTATGTCAAAATTATAAGCTTGAATCTTACTCACCCACTTTTTTTGTCTCTCATTAATGTCCTTCTGCTCTAGAAAATACTTGAGGCTATTATGGTTTGCCTGACCACAAATTTCGCTCCCACCAGATATTGCTTGAACTTGGCCAATGCATGCATTATGGCTAACATTTCCTTATCATAAATGGTGTACAAAAACTCATGCCCTCTTAATTTGTGAATCTCATAGGCAATGGGATGCCTATTTTTCATGAGAACAACTCCACTATCCGCACATGATGCGTCACACTCCATAATGAATGGTTGAGAAAAACCTGGCAAGGATAATACAGGACAATTACTCATCACCTTCTTCATTTTGTCAAATTTAAATTGTGCCTCATCACTCCACTTAAATGCACCCTTCGTGGTCAAAAAAATTAAAGGTGAGCATAACTAGGATAATCCATTAATAAACCTCCTATAATAACTGCAAATACCAAGAAATCCCTTGAGCTTTGTAAGTGTTTTGCGTGTGGGCCAATCAATGACTGCTTGGATCTTTTATGTGTGAACCTCTACTCCCTTTTCTCCAATAATGTGCCCCAAATAGAGAACCTCAGTCATCCCAATTTCACATTTTGATTATTTGGCATATAGTGGTTGTTTTTCCATGATGCTCAAGACCTCATCCACATGTTTGAGGTGATCATCACGTGTCCTAATGTAAATTAGAAAGTCATCAAAGAAGACGAGTAGGAAGTTCCAAAATTTCTTGTTAAACACATGGTTAATGTAGGATTGGAAGGTTGTTGGTGCATTGATCAATCCAAAAGGCATGACAAGGAACTCATAATTCCCATAGTAGCATCTAAAAGGTGTCTTCTATATGTCATGTTCCCGCATCCTGATTTGATGGTATCCAAAGAACAAGTCAATTTTGGTGAAGCACACTGCGCCATGTAGCTCATCCAATAACTCATCTATCCTAGGAATGGGATACCTATTTTTTATGGTTTTCTTATTCAAGGATCTGTAGTTAATACACATGTGCATAGTTCCACATTTCTTCTTCACCAACACTACTGATGATGCAAAGGGACTTGAACTCGGTTTAATATGCCCCATGGATAATAGTTCTTTAATGGGACTCTCAATTTCATCCTTATGCTTCTTGGGGTGTGTGTATGGTGTAGTAATGACCGTCTTGGCCCTTTCTTCCAATTCTATGATGTGTTCGACCCCTCTATCTGGTGGTTGACGTGGAGGAATCGGTTCAAATACCTTCTTATGCTTGTGAAGTATTCTTTGTATGTCTGGAGGATACTGCTTGTGCTCTTCACTACTCACCTCCATAACAAAACACTCAGCTACATAGGCCACCTCCTCTCGCCTAAATATTGCAT